>PVJI01003923.1:0-116203 GCA_004026765.1 Micronycteris hirsuta | reverse complement strand
GTATTCTTCATCTGTTCAACTATTTGCGTCCACCTATTTTCCAGTTTTGTTAACAATTTGATTACAAGCATTTTAAATTGCGCATCTGATAGGTTGACTATGTTGTCATCCATTAGTTGTAATTTGTTCTGATCCTTCATTTTGGCCATTTTCATTCTTTTTATCTCGGTGCACTTGTCAGCTGGCAGGTGCCTGCGACTTGGGTCTCTTTTTGGATGACGTTGCCTCTGGGGACGGGGTCTGGGAGGAAGCAATGGCGGCCTTGATCACCGCGGGCTTCCATCACTCCTCCACTCCCCAGCTCCCCACCGCCTCCTCTGCCAGACTCGGTTCTGCTGGCTCAGCCCTGGCCTCTCTCCGGCAGCGTCGCTGGCTTGCGGGATTCACCCGTTGTTTGGAGCCACACCCTGTTCAGGCACTGGCGGCCTGAGTCGCGGCGTAAGTCGCGGCGTGAGTGAGTCCCTCCGTGAGCGCTGCTTCCTCCGCCCGTTTCTGCCCCGCTTACCGGCCTGGATGTTCGTCTTCTCCTACCTCCTGGGTGTCGGACTTCCCTTCAGTTCGATTCTGTCCGTTCTGGTTGTTTAATTTTTCGCTACTGCATTCATTGTATAGACACTCTGGATGTGCGGGCAGCGAGTGCGACCACCTACGCTGCCATCTTGGCGGAAGTCCCCATCAACCATGTTTTAATTTTGCAAGTTACTTCTCTCTCTGCCTCAGTTTCCTAACCTATAACATATAGTCTTTACATGAAATGCACTCTGAGGTACCTTTGTTTTTTTTCAAATTTTATTGATTATACTATTATAGTTGTCCCAGTTTTTCCCACACAGCCCCACCCCCCCATTCCCTCAGGCAAACCCACACAGTTGTTCATGACCATGGATCATGCATGGGAGTTCTTTGGCTGCTCCATTTCTTACACTGTTCTTAACATCCCCATGGCTATTCTGTACCTACCAATCTGTGCTTCTTAATTCCCTCACCTCCTCACCCATTCTTCCCTTCCCCCCTCACGTGTGGCAATCATCAAAATGCTCTCCGTATCCATGATTCTATCTCTGTTCTTGTTTGCTTAGTTTGTTTTTTAGATTCAGTTGTTGAAAGGTATGTATTTATTGCCATTTTATGGTTCATAGTTTTGATCTTTTCTTAAATAAGTCCCTTTGACATTTCATTATAATAATGGTTTGGTGTTAATGAGCTCCTTTAGTTTTTTCTTGTTTGGGAAGCTCCTTATCTGCCCTTCGATTCTAAATGACAGCTTTGCTGGGTAGAGCAGCCTTGGCTTTAAGTCCCTGCTTTTCATGACTCTGAATATTTCTTGCCAGTCCCTTCTTGACTGCAAAGTTTCTTTTGAGAAGTCAACTGACAGTCTTATGGGAACTCCCCTGTAGGTAACTAACTGCATTTCTTTTGCCGTTTTTAAGATTTTTCTCTTTATCTTTAACCTTTGGCATTTTAATTAAGCCATGTCTTGGAGTGGGCCTCTTTGCATCCATCTTGTTTGGGACTCTCTGTGCTTCCTGGACTTGCCAAATGTCTATTTCCCTCACCAAATTAGGGAAGTTATCTTTCATTATTTTTTCAAGTAGATTTCCAATTTCTTGCTCTTTCTCTTCTCCTTCTGGCACCCCTATGATGGGAATGTTGGACCGCTTGAGGTTGTCCCAGATGCTACTTATACTATCCTCATTTTTGGTTTTGGGGTTTTTTTTGGATTTTTTTCTTCTTTTTCTTGTTCTGATTGGTTGTTTTTTGCTTTCTTATGTTCCAAATCAATGATTTGATTTCTTGGTTTTATTCACTCTACTGTTGTTTCCCTATAAATTGTTTTTTATTTCAATTAGTGTAACCTTCATTTCCGACTGGATCTTTTTTAGGCATTTGAGGTCCTCACTAAGTTCCTCAAGCATCCTTATAACCAGTGTTTTGAACTCTGCCTCTGATAGATTGCTTATCTCCATTTTGTTTAGTTCTTTTTCTGGAGTTTTGATATGTTTTTTCACTTGGATCATGTTTCTTTGTCTCTTCATTTTGGCAGCCTTGCTGTGTTTATTTCCATTTATTAGGTAGAGCTGCTATGAATCCCTGTCTTGGTGTCATGGCCTAATGTAGTAGGTATCCTGTAGGGTCCAATGGCACAGCCATCCCTATCACGCAAGCTGGGTACTTGGTGTGCCCTTTGTGTGGGTTGGGTACATCCTCCTCTTGTAGTTGAGCCTTGGATGCTATTGGTAGGTCAATAGGAAGGATTTACCCAGGTCAGTCAGTTTCAAGGATTGGCTGTGACTACTGACACCAACCTCCTCCCTCCGTGGAGGTTCAGTTATGCAGGGTGGTTGTGGTCTGATGTGTTCTGTAGCAGTTCTCTGGGTGTGCAGGCACTGGGATTTCCCCGGTGGTGCAAGCCAAGGTCTGCCCCCACCTATGTTTTGCCTGAGACCACCCTGCCTGAGCTATAGAGCAATCTGAGGTGGCTGCTATTCAAGCCAGGCTTAGAGATTTTCAGGTGAAGCCAACCTATGAATGTAGGATTGCTGCTGTTAGTGCCATGCCTGGAGCCCCTTAGCAAGGGACTGGGGCCTCACTGAGACCAGCTGTTGCTTGTTTAAAAGGATTTAGGAAGTTGTGAAGCTTGAGCCATTCATATAGAAAAGCTACTGTTTACAACTGTAAGTTGGGTGGGACAGAGCTTCAGGGGATCTCCAGGGTGGGACACACAGTGTGAGCCGGGTTGATGGAGTCTCAGATATGGCCCCTGCCTGCCAACTCTGTGGTTCTGCCTGCCTTTCTGTCTGGGAGAAAGCTGTCCCCTAGCTCTTATCTTGATGCCAGCCACTTCAGTTCCTCCCTGAGTGCCACTGGTGCCTTTCAAACTGCTACCCTGGTGCTGGAGCTCAAAGGGAGTGAGTCTGAGTCAGTTCCTGTGTGGGTTCTTTAAGAGGACCTGCTTGGGACTCCAGAAGTTTCTTCTACAGACTGAATCCTTGGTGGTATCTTCCTGGTACTGGTACTGGTATTGTATCAGTCTAGGGGAACTGATGTGGGGCTGGGACTTCTCACTCCCAAGATATCCTTCCCAAATTTTTATCTGCCACACCTGGATGTGGGACCAACCCATTCTGCATCTCTGCCCCTCCTACCAATCTGGATGGACGTGGTTTAATTCCTTAGTTGTCAGACTTCCGTTCCACTCAATTTCTGCCAGTTCTGAGTGAAGATTGTTCTATACTTTAGTTGTACTTTTGATGTGGTTGTGTGAGGAGGCAAGCTGCCATCTTATCTAAGGTCCCTTGGATTCTAAAAGTTTTTTATTCTGTAACTGTTTGTTACCATTGCTGTCAGGTTTAAGATCTCTTAGAGATTTTAAATTGAATATCTTTGTATAGTTAGCAAATTGGAGTTGCCTTTTATCTTAGCCTCAAAGCCCATTTTTGAAGTCAATACCCCATTTAAAGTTCAGGTCTCTTTGACCTCCAATTGCAGTGGGGACCTAGTCCTGCTCATCAGTGAATGTTTATTGAAATGGAAATATATGAGTTCTTCCCCAGCAATAAGAGAAGATCAGGAAAAATGGGGTCTATATCATGAGAATATTGCAAACTGTAAGCATTCTGCCCAGAGAGCTCAGTTCTAATTGGGGTGCTCTGCGGGACAGGCAGAGGAGATGGTAGGCCAGGAGGAGCAAATGGCCTGGGCAAAGGTGTGAAGAAACGACAGGACAGGTTCTGCCTGGGGAGTATGACACACCAGTTGGCCTGAGGTGGTGCATAGTCTGAGGAAACAGTAACAGAGAGTGCAGAGGATGAAGCTTGTATCTGATTATAAAGGGTTTTAAATATCAATTTGAGACATTATTTCTTTGTTGTGTTTTGTTTTCTACATAGCTGGGATTCAGAGTTCAAATCCCAGCTCCACCGCTGATAAACTGTAACCTTGGACACGTTACTCTTCTCATCTGTAGGACAGGGGACAGAGGAGGCAGAAACTAGGGACAGGAAGGCGAGACTGGAGGATGCTGCAGCTGTCCATGTGTGCAGTCGTGGAAACCTGCTCAGGCAGGTGACTGTCGGGGGATGGAGGCTCAGAGACCAATTCGCAGGATTCATTCCCTAATTGGATCTGCGACAGTGACAGAGCAAAGATATGCATAGATGGTTTGCAAATCAGAAGTCTTGAACCTGCTGAGCAAACTGCCTATCTCCTCCCAAAGAAGGGTTTAATAATAAGTAGTAATAACAACAACAATAATAGTAATACCTGCTGATGTTTCTTGAATACCTAGTAAATCAGCTTTCTGTAATTGCCTGATAGGTTTGTATCTTGTTTAATCCTCATAGTAACCTATGAGATAACTGTTCTTGTTAGGGCTATTTTCCAGATGAGGCTTGAAAGGGTAAAATAACTTGCCAGGTCCAGAGCCAGCAAGTGATGGAGGTGATGTCTCAACCTGTCAGTGTAGACGGAAAATCTTGTGCCTTTCCCACTTCTTTATGATCCTAACCATGGAGCTGAAAGCTTGGCCACTTTGAGCCCTCTAGCCTTTGGAACGACAGAAAGCGACACCAAGCTTTGTGGAGAGGCCTCATTGGTGCAGAGCTGGGCCACATGCCTCGGTGTAGGGATAGAGAAGAATGAGAAAAGACTCTCCTGATTCATGAAGTGTCTGGCACGACCACCTCACACAGACCAGGCCCCTAGTCCAGCACAATGGGGGACACAGGCACCAGGGCTGCGGCCCATCTCACTTCATCATGTCTGTTTTTATTACTGGGAAGAGTGCGATAGCGTTGCCTCCTTCCCGTGTTTCATCCTAGCCAGTGTGTGGTCTGCAGGAATGAAAACGGAGCTCTTACTAGTCTAAATAATTACTTTTTTAAAGCACCCAAGGCTGCTTAGAGTTTTATTGTAAAGATTGCTTCTTCTTAATATGCAGCACGAAAGAATAATGCTGTGTAAAAAAAACAACACCCTATGAGCTAAAGTTTGAATTTAAAAACAGACAAGAATATGACTTTGCAATATGAAAGCATGCACCAATTTCCCTGGTGCATAAAAGATAATGCCATTTTCAGAAGCTGACTCTGCACCTACTAATTCAGGTAGATTTCATGCATGAGGCATGATATACCTACATTTAAAAATTTTTACAAAGCAAGTCTTCTAAATGCCCATTTGTACAATATAGGCACTTTTTTTTTTTTAATCTTTTCAAAATCCTTGTAGCATTACTCCAGCTGAGCAGAAATATTTAGTCCTGTATTCTTGGGTGCATCATGAATGTTTAACAAACATAAAACCCACAGTACCAGTGTAGCTTGACTTATATGTTCCCTGAATAAATTTTCCACCTATGCAGATTTAAAAAAAGCAGAGAACTCTTAAGTAAATTGCTTCTACACCAAACATTCAGTCCTATGATTCAGATCTAAAGAAAGATTTTGTTTTTAATGCAGTGCGTAAACTACCACATCATTATTAGAATTTCTTAATAGAGTTTTGGAGGTTGATAGAAATTTCTCCCAAAAGAGAACTTCTTACAACAGAACTTTGGATACTCAGATATTCCAGGGAACTGGTTGTTTAGATTTTAAATTCTCAGGACTGTTTCATCCGGAAAGATCTTACAGACCATCTCTCCCCTCTGCCCACTGCTGTTCTCCAACTCCTTAAAAAAAACAACATAATCAATAAAATATAGTTTAAAAAAAAATTAAAAAATAAAAAAAAAATCACTGCAATCAATGGGAAGAACAGTCCTGTTTTCAATGCAACAGCAGTGAAGGCTGCTTTCTTGGTTCATGTCAGGAACCTATGGGTAGATATTACCACACAAAGGACTAGACAGACTGAGCTTTCAGATTCCACTCTGAGAATGATAACTCTAGCATATGTGGGCTTGATCCCTGTTCTGTTACCAGGTACCTCTCATCATCTTCCTTTACCAGTCCCTTTCCTTTGGTTTGATGAGCGTTGCAATAGTAAATTTAATTTAAATGAACAACTACTATAACGGTTTGCTATTGGCAATCTGCTATATTTAACGTTTTTGCTTACTGAAATTCTGTAAAATAAATACTTTCAGAAACCAGTGCAGAAAGATTAGACTCTCATGGTATAGAGGTAGATATAAATACAAAATAATATTTTTAATAAAGCCAACCAGAGTTACTATTGTAAATGTACACACAGAATATGGAATAACACTGATGGTTTCCATTGTTCTGTCTCTTTATACTTTTTCAAACACTGGAGAAATTGTATACCTGAAACCTATATATAATTTTATTAACCAATGTCACCCCAATAAATTCAATTAATAATTTTAAAACATTTTAAACTCAGATTAATTTCACAGAATTTCTATTTAATATTATGTTGATATAAAAGGCCAGAAATATTCTTTTATGACACAATGACCCTGTATTTTTTAAAATAATATGTTTTTTTAATTATCAAAGTAGTGCTACCACCAAAATGGGAAATAGAGAAAAGAATAAATAAATAACCTTTGAAACTCTTAATAGCTACAAAAGTATGTAGATTATGCATCTTTTATAGGATGTCGTCACTAGACTTCAGCTCAGAGCTATAAGATCTTCTATCAAACTTACATAGAAGTTCTAGTGTTATAACTGGTAGAAGTTTTTGTCCACTTGCTTTGAGCAGAAGATTATTTCACTAGCATGTGAAAAATAATCACTTAATCTTAGAGATAATTCTCTACCACTTTAACACATTACAAGACCTGGTAACTTTCTGCTAAGTAAAATTCTCTTTTAAAACCTTGCTTTCCAGGCCTGGCTGGTGTAGCTCAGTGGATTGAGCGCGGGCTGGGAACCAGAGGGTCCTGGTTCGATTCCCAGTCGGGCCACATGCCTGGGTTGCGGGCCAGGTCCCCAGTGAGGGCCATGTGAGAGGCAACCATACATTGCTCTTTCTCCCTCCCTTCTCCTCTCTCTGAAAATAAATAAAATAAAATCTTTAAAAAAAAAAAAACCTTGCTTTCCAGAGATTAGTTGTTTTTTCCATTAAGTAAACATGACCAGGAAGAGGCCTTCTTAACATTTCTCCTGTGTTCAGTTCTCTTCAGTTTGTACTACCATAAGGAACATGGGAATTTTGGTCTTTTCCCTGTTAGGAGACAGGACCCTGTGGAGCAAATCATTACTTTGCCTTTGACTGGCATCTTAGAGTTTTTACTCAACTGATTTTTTGTTCCTTTGTTTTCTGGTATTTTCTAACTTTTAGATGTATCTGTGTGATAGAAGAACACATCATCAGAATAAATGCCCACGGATCATGACTCAGTGCCATACTCTTTGTTTTGTTTCACTTCATTTTGTATTAACAACATTGCATCACCATTGCTTTTAAATTTCTTTACCCCCTAACTTATTCACATGTGCTGTAGGCATGGGCATGCATGTATATAGTTTTAAAGAAATGTGCGATCTGGACCTTAGTAGTTGTGAGGCCTGCACATCAAAAATGGTACCTTATATCTTATCCTCTCAGATAAAATTACTGCTTAAATTTAGTTTTATATATAATACAAATATTTGTATGTGTATACAAATAAATATATGTGTATATATATCTACATGTGTATGTATATAGATGGATAGGTAGATACGGTACATTAAAGGCCTTTATTTTTCCCTTTTACCAAAAGCAACTTGGATAACAGAATCTCAGAATTAGATCCAGGTGTATCTTGGTGACTCTGTACGCTGAGCCCCGGGGTCTTATTGGTATGGGTGATCTGCTGACATTCCCCATACTTTCTTCTTTGTTTCCATAGATAAACATCATTCAGGGAATTGTAGCAGAAATCAACACCAAGACTGGGGAATCTGAATGCCGTTATTATAAAGAACGGCTTCTTTACTTGGAAGAAGGCCAGAAAGACTCCCTGATCGACAACTCGAGAGTACTGTGTTGTCATGGCGAACTGAAGAACAACCGGGGCGTGGTGAGTGGTGGCTCCCCTTCCATGGTCTCATCCTGGGCCTGCCCCAACACTTAACCCACTTGACGCTGAGCCTTCTATTACTATGCCTTTCCTAGACAAAAATGGCTTTTCTGGTGTCTTTTGTGTCTGAGAATGCCATGTATATGGATATGTGTAATTATATACATTTTAGTATACAGTTATATATTATATAGTTCTAATTTCTATATATTATATATTATAAATACATATGTTTTCTGGTGTCTTCTGTCAGAGAATCCCATATACATGGATATGTATAATTTATACATTTTAATATATATTTGTATATCATATAGTTCTAGTTTCTATATAAGTAATATATATTATAAATATGTGTTTTTAATTTATAATTTAAAATAATTTATAAATTTATAATACACATTATAAATACATATGCTTATAATTTACATGTTATATAAAGTATATGTTAAATACATATTTTAAAATTTCATGACCAGTCCATAGTCAGAAAGAATTTTAGAAACCAACATAGAGTTGCCAACTTTTTATTTTGTTTGATCATGACCTTCAAAAACAAACACAGAACAGTTATCTCCTCCCACTTTGGTATCAGGAAACAACAGGTGATCTCAGAGAAACAGCTCTTAAATTGAATGCATTTAGCTGTGTGAGAAACTCTTTTCTCTCTTGGGAATTGGTACCCACCTACAAGACTGGCATTTTGAGGCCAGTGTTCTCTTTTTTTTAGTAATAACTTACCTCTATTAGCTGTATATCTACCTCTGACCTGTAGATACCCCATTTCCTGGCTTTTATCCCTGAGTAGATATTGAAATTGTTCTTCCTCTCCTATCATAGCAACTTGGACAAATCTCCCCTGGAGTGCTTACTACAGTGGGTTGTCATTCTCCATCTCTGTCAGTATCTTACATTACACCACGTGCTCTTTTAGAGTAAACACTGTGCCCTGTCAATCTGCAGCACCTATTATGGGGACCTGGCATATGCAAAGGCACTCAGAAGTACTAGGTGAATGAGTGGGTGAGTGAGTGAATGAATGAATGAGTGAATGCATGTATAAAGAAAGGATGGATTTGAATTATATGAGAGTTCAAGATTCATTTAACTCACAAGGTTATTTTTATGTATAGCCAGTAGAAATGAATGCTTATATGTGTTATATATTGTAATTTTTATATATTATAATGTAAAATATATTTTATATAATATATAAATTTTATTATATATGATATGTATTTAAATTCAGTGTTGAGAAAGAGTCCTCACTTTGATTCTATTTTGTCTTCAATATCTTGGAATAAAAGCTAAAACTATATTGAAGAGTTCTTAATAAAGCTGTGATGATTCAAAGGACACCATTTTGACCTGGACAGTGAAGTGGCATTTAAGAGCAGGCTTGGAAATGTTACTTGAAATCACTGAGTACATGTCATAGCCCCTATTATCAGTGCTGCTGGATTCAGCCAGGGGATGGAGCAACGGAAATAACGAGACCTGTCTCAGGCCGCTGCTTGAAAAGTGTTCCTCTTTGACTATGGGAGTGACTAATTGCTAGGGAGTGACCAATTGGTAGAAAGGTGCATTCTGCTTCTTGCTGATTTTTGGAAAGCACTGGTGGACTTGTAACGTTGGATGCTCTGGCTCCGTGACTGTTCTTTCTCAGAAGCCCTGCGGGACACAGTTGGGAAGGTGCATTGCTTCATGAGATGAGGGCCTATTTTTTCTGTCCAGCAGTCAAGGATGAGACTGGTTGAATGGGTCCAGGGCATTAAAGATGAACTCTAGTTCATACGGCAGGCAGGCACATTTTTTAGAACAATAGTAGTAGTTGGGATGAGAGGTTTGTTTTAGGTTTTTCCCCCCAGTAGAATTGTAGAACTGTAGAAGTCGTTATAAACAAAATCTTGTGTCAAGAAAAGAGCTCAATAGTTTGAGGACAAAAGAAGCAGAAAGAGGAACCCTCAGTGAACTTTCCTAAGTAAAGGATAATAAACCTTCTTAAAGGGTCCCAGATAATCTGAGTTCAAACTGCCTACCTTGGCTAGCAGATGGATTGAAGTAGAAAAAGTGTAAATATCTCTGATAATGTTTAGTGTGTACAACAACGACCAACCCCTTCTCTCCCTTGCCCCAAAAAGAGAAGTTTTGACATATTCTTTGTACCATCTCTCCCCTAAAAAAGCTCTTAACTTGGTTATTTTGTACTTTACTATATTTTCCTACTATTTTAAATGCATATTTAATCCTTTTGATAAACATAAAGTCTCACTCCCCCACCCCAATACAGAATTATCATTTGTGTTTCCACCAGCCAACATTCATTTGAGCTTTAGTTTCTGGTGTTTTGCGGGTGCAGGTGCCTCTCTGTGTCTCTGTCTGTCTGTGGTAAGGTAGGGGTGGGTCTCATTTCTTCCAAATATTAAATTACCTGATAATGCTGAATGTGCTTCCTCTGCCCCATATCAAGATTCTAGATGGGTGAAAAAGGTGACGGGAATAAGGTACAAACTTCCAGTTATAAAATAACCAAGTCGCAGAAGGTAATATACAGCACAGGGAATATAGTCAGTAATATAATTTTGTGTGGTAACAGGTGGTTACTAGACTAAGGTAGTAATCACTTCATAAGATATATAAATGTCAAATCACAATGTTGTACACCTAAAGCTAGTGTGATATTGTGTGTCAACTTCTTAATAACAAAGAAGATAAGATATTACCAGGAACAAGTTTATGCCAATACATTTTAAAATTCATCTGAAAAGCTGACACAAAAAGAGAAAAATACATACTATTCTATAACCAAAAAAAAAAAAAATCCAATGTGAGTTTCTACCCCTATTCTTCTGGTATCCTCTTCGAGACCCTTAAGTTGACAATCCCAAATATTTCCACTAGAAAACCAGAACCCAGCTGCAAAGTTGTGGATTTTTTCACTTCAATTCCTGAGCATTTCCAAATAATGAGACGAGTCTGGCATATGTAATTTAATGGAGCCAATTTACCCCCTCTCCACCCAGCAAAATTGCTATCATGATGTGATTTGACACAAGATTTTTATTTTTGAGATTTTCTTTTTGCCCATAATACACACATCAGTCTTCAGCCTTTTAAGTAAACCTCTTCAGCGAACTGAGGTTCTGATGAACTTAACTGAGAAGGACAACTTCTTTGATCTTTTTTCTTTGTGGCTGTGGCGGCATTCTCTAGTTTCCTCAGAATGGGCAGTGTTCCAAATTGGAGTGCCCGGATGAAGCTGATAATCAGCCCTATGGTTAAAGGAACAAGGTTTTTTTGTTTTTGTTTTTTGAGTTTGGGAAGCAAAGATTAATATTAGGCTTTGATATACCAATCTCATCCTTTAGAGACTATTGCTCATTTGATCTCTTAAAATTATATTGTGCCATATAAACCAAAGCTAGAAAGGTACTAACTTTTTCCGCCTCACAATCCCCTTCATTCTATTCCCCCTTTTTCATTTTTTCTTATGGGAGCTAGCACAGTGTGTGTCTGCAAGGTTCTGAACTACATTGTGAAGGCAGTCCTGGCTGTGGGTGTCTGTAGGCAGAAAGGCTTTCTCCAGGGGGCCCTCGGAAGGTACTCCTATAACAAAGGCAATAGATGCATCTGCAAATGCCTGAGACCTGCGAATGCCCAACTTCTGTTCACCTGGAGGTAGATTTGAGCCTAGAAGTATGCATTCCAGTGTGAACTTGGTACCTGCAGACCTCTTAGTCCAGTAATCAACTACTCATTGCTTAGGGAGATTCTGTGGATTCTTCTTTTTTAGAAACTGCATGTTTTCCTGTTCCAAGAAGTGCTTGTGATCACCCGACCTGTCACCCACAATGAGCAGCTCTGCTACCAGTTGTACCGGCAGCCGATCCCCGTGAAGGACCTCTTGCTGGAAGACCTGCAGGATGGAGAAGTGAGGCTGGGTGGTTCCCTGCGAGGGGCATTCAGCAACAATGAGAGAAGTATGGGTGTTTGTTTTGACCTGTTGAGGGTTTTGTGGCAGTGGTGGTTCAGAGTGACTGGCTGGCTGGTGAAAAAAGAGCCATGGCGTCGGAGTTTAACTGCGTCCCACTGCTATATGATTGCTTATTGATTGTGTAGCTTTTGCTATCTCTGTGAGCGTCGGTTTTTCATCTGCAAAGTGGGAATGCATGCATACCTACTCCGTAAGGTTGTAAGGATGAAGTAAGATACTACAAGTGAACCTGTCTGCACATAACTGGTGCTTCTAAGCTCCTTTTCTCTCTATCTTTCTGTTGGATAAAAGCATGCTTAATACTAGATGGTCCCTATGTAGACACCAGTTGCATGGCTTCTGTAGTTGAGCTGCAGACTTGTCCCTAAAGAGATAAGAATGGATGGTTGATTGGGCTGAGGGTTCATCTGTACTTATTCAAGTGGGCTTCACTAACCTGAACTGAATAAAGGGGTTAACCGAGAGAAGCTAAGATAACAATGTCTATCAAGTATCTTCTTCGGGTCAAGCACTGTTCTAGGCACTAGTACACACTGGTGAACCAAACTACCCATATTTTGCAATATGTAATATGTACTTTTTTGCACAAAATAAGGGTAAACATTATACATGGGTAGTACTAATTCTGTATCTATATAAATGTTTTTATTTCTTTTATTTATACTTATGCATTAAAAGTATAATTCTAGAAAGCAATAACGATATCTGTAGGCAAAATAATACCTTGGAATATGTTAATTGGTTTTGTTTCTAAATATAAATAAATAAATAATTGAATGAAAAACTTAAAATGAAAGATTTTTTCCTGAAAATTTGGGCCAAAAATGTGGGTGTCCACTATACACGGCAAAGTATGATAAATTCCTTGCCTCTATGGAGCTTACATTTTGATGGCCGAGATAGATGAGAAATATAACATTCTGGGAGCTGTTAAGAAAACTAAAGCCAAGTAAGAGGATAGATGGAAATAGCAGTAGGAGACCTGTGTTAGATGAATTGGTTAGGGAAGTCTTCTTTGAGAAAGTGACATTTGAGCCTTTTGGGTTAACATTGGCATTATATTGTCAAAGTAATTAATATGTACTACTTCTTACCTACTCATCAGTCCCTCCACCCCAGTGATAGTAGTGGTAGTACTAATTTATATTTCTTGAACACTGGCTATGTGCCAGGCATTGTATGAGGACTTATGTGTATTATCACATTTATTCCTCTTAATAACCTTATAAGGTAGGTTCTCTTTGTTTCCCAGTATTTTACAAATAAGGAAACTGAGACATTGAGTAGTTAAGGCGCTTGCCCAAGAGCAAAGAATGGAGCCTGAATTTATCTTAAGTGGTGGTTCCCAGTCTTGACTACAAGGATCATGCAAGGGAACTGAATCAATGCAGATGCTTCTGTGAATCAAGCATTGCACGTGGCATGTGGGGCCCATTAAATGCCAGTTGATATTGTTATTAAACTAAATAAAATGTCTTCCATATTGTGCAATATTGTTTTTTAAATGCACGTAACTCCCGTTGAGGTAATTAAAATGTAATTTCATTTTTTAATGAAATTGAATTTATAACAGCTCCGTGTCATTACATATCTTCTTAATCACTGGATACTAAATAAAAAGGTACCATCATGTGGAGATTCATAGGCATGTTTTGATGTTACAAAGAGCTTCTTAAACTTGCAGAAATCTTTAGCTTGAGGACATTGTTGAAACTATAGAATATTAGGCACATCTTAGACCTATTGAATCCAAATCTCTAAAGGTAGGGTGCAGACATCTTTATTTTTAATAAGCTCCTCAGGGCATTTTTATATATAGCCAGTTTGGTAACCAGTACTTTGGGGTCCCCTGAAACATGACTTAGTTTTTCCAGGCTGATATCCATTTGCTACCTTCTGAAGACAACTGAGCTAGACCTATGTCAACTCTGGTTGATTGATAGTGACTGCAGGTTATTGTTGAACCATGTCTTGGATGAGTGGCACACATTTTGCAATCAGTTAGTAATGTCTGCATGAATACTAGAGGTTAGTGTCACTACATATGTTATCTCTGGCCTGGGGGAATATATGACCATTGACCCTTTCTATGTTTTTTTCATTTCTAGTTAAAAACTTCTTCAGAGTAAGTTTCAAAAATGGATCCCAAAGTCAGACCCACTCACTACAAGCCAATGACACCTTCAACAAACAGCAGTGGCTCAACTGTATTCGTCAAGCCAAAGACACAGTTCTGTGTGCTACTGGACAGGCTGGGGAGCTTGACTCCGAGGGACCGTTCCTAAATCCTGCCCCCAGGAGCAGGGAGCCACAGGGAGAAACAAAACTTGAGCAGATGGACCAATCGGATAGTGAATCAGACTGTAGTATGGACACAAGTGAGGTCAGCATCGACTGTGAGCACATGGAACAGACAGACTCTTCCTGTGGGCATAGCAGGCACATTGAAAGCAATGTCTGACAGAAGCATGTACTTTCAGGATGTAGCCCTGTGTCCTACCTGTACAGTATTTGCATTCCACACATGGAACGGTTTGGAGAAGCACTTTTTAATACTTTTGTGACCATGTTGACCCAGTCTCTTGCACCTGTACCTTTGTCCCTAGTACTGTAACTGCCAATCTGTCTGTGTAAGCTGGAATCTGTAGCAACTGTTCTCCTGTATTGTATTTCACAAGTGTCTGGATGGATGAAGAGGTACTTGAACAAGTTATTTTCAAATGTCCTGCTGGTTTAAAAAAAAAAAGAAAAAGAGTCTCTAAACTACTGTTTAATGTAGATTCTTACAGAGCCCTTCCATGTTTCTCTAGTGCTTTTCTAGCTCTTTGATGCAGTAGCTGAAGGCACAGAATTTAGAGGGCCTTGAAAACAGGGCATGAAGAAGTCACTTGTGTATGAGGAGTCACTCATGTATTGTGATGGCATTTGAAGGAAAACCAGGAATGATTGATCATTATAGTGAACTCGATTCGATGTTATACAACCAGAAAGCATGGAAACATCCCTGGAGGTTCTGGAGGCTTAATTTTGCAAAGGAAGACCCACCCTCTTGACCTTGTAATATCATCCAGTGCAAATTTGATGCAACAATCTATTAGGACATGAAATAGAGCCTGACCTTAAAAGGACCAGCATAAAAACAGCTGTCAGCTCTAAACCTTGAACTGAAATGCGCATTGTACCTGAGAGCCTCTGTCATAGTTCTTGGCTTGCCTTTCGGAGCCATTTCTAGCCTAAAACATCAGGATAGAACTCAAAGGGCCTGGGGAAACCTGGCAGGATAACAAGAAGCCCCATCTCCATTGTGTTTCATCTGCCGAGGCCTACTTATATTGTAGAGCAAAAATGAAGAGATGAGGAAAAAAGACTGAAACCAATTCAGTGACTCTGTTTATAGAAACATGTGAGAAGGAAGAATCTGGAAGAAGTACTTCATGATGACCTTATGTGAGAAATATTAAAAGAAAAAAGTAAGGTCCAGTGCCCTTCTGGAAACAGCCAGAACCTTGGGGTCTCCTGCTCTACTTTTGGGTCCTGAGTTTGCCGTGTCTCAATCTATGTTGTGACCAGCATCATAATTATATTCTACAAAGGCCAACTTAATTAACTATGATTAATTAGAATCAGGTAGCCAAATTAGTATCTCTTTGTCCAGCCTTGATTTACAGCGCAGGGTGGGTCGTAGACCTTAAAAAAAAAAAAAGTTAACTGAATACACAGAAAAGTTCCCTGAGAGTGTAAATATTTGACCTGTGCAAAATTATACCCACACCAGCACTAGTAGTAATGATGCTAAATTATTGCCAAAAAAGTTTTTTTTACTCTTCTGTGTCTTTCAAGTTTACATAAAAGAAAGCAGTAAATACTATGTTGTCATTTTATTATGTACACCTAATTGTGCATTCAGAGAAGCTGTGTGACAAGATTTAGCAATATAAAAACAAGGTATATTGCTTATTTTTCAAAAACAAAAAATATTGTGGTCAATTTTACCCTGTAAACATATTTCTGTATTTATAGATTTTAAACATGGTGAATTTTTTTTTCTATTACAAGTTTATTTAAAACTGCTTTGTTTCTCAAGTTGTTATTGATTTAGTGAGTGAATGAACCTGCTACAGCTAGAAGCAGAGAGAAACTGTTTGATGGTGGGGAAAAGAATGAATCATTCTTTGCAGGAGCCGTCAGCCGCTTCAGCCAGCGTGTTGAGAGAAGAGGTCTGTCAAGTGCCAGCCTATAGGAAGGAAGTTAATGAATGTTTTGATGAAATGAATGTTTTTGTATAATGGCCTTAAACTTTTCTGGGAGCATTTCAAATAAATTACATTAAAATGTTGTCCTGTTTGTGTACAGTTTATGCCCTATAAACATCAAATTTCAACTATCTTCTGGGAGATTTTTTCCAGATTTTTTGCCTGTGCACAAACGCAAACTTTAAAATGGGGTACAGGTTGAAATGAATGCTTTGCTTCGATCTATCAAGGCTTTTGCAGAACTTAATATTTCTAAGCACGTTCATGTAATTTATTCATTTTTAACAACTATATCTTGAATCTATACTGTGTGTCAAGTGACAAGTCAGAATTGCTATAGGAAAGAAGTGTGGAATCTCACTGTTAGCACAGATGACTATTGGAGAACTTGAAGCTAAACAATGGAAGGTAAATTTCACTTTGAAATTCTTCCTAGAATTTCAGTCCACTTTTTCTTTAGCTAAAATGGTTAGTTTTATCTCCCCAAAGAGTAATTTTTAGATGAAAATGGTAAACAGTTTTAAGCCACTGGTAGCCAATCCTCAGTAGCATGTTGGCCCAATAACACTGGTAATTAATCTTACCTTTATAATAAGCTCTCAGCATTTTTAACATACTGTTAATTCTTAGATTAATCAAGGTTTCACATAAATAGGATTTTCCAAAATAAGAATTTACCCTTCCTTGTTCTCATGGTCTTCTTCCTCCTCTTTTCTCTTCAGCCTACTTGTCCTTCTTCAGGGCCACCATTGACTATTTGACTATTTCTTCCACTTTTCACTCCCATGATTGTATTGGTTTGATTTTAGAGAGTGTATCTCTACTAGTATGTTAGAAATCATTTGTACTTGACAATATATAGGTTAGTACAAATGACTGAGGGCAAATGGTTTTCTTCAGTCTACTTTCAAGATGTTATTTGACACACATCTAAATGTAATCCTCATAGTCTAAATGAAAAGTCATAAGCAAAGAAAAGAGCTACAACTGGCAACTTTGTGCAAAATTAGAGTGTGGTTTCAGCTTCTGAGCTGTGGTCACCACCACAACTGATTCTGTTTCCATTCCTAATAGTTTGCAACAACTATGAAATCTTAACAATAGTCCTGTTTTAAAAACATCCCTGCTTACAGGAAACTGCAATCCTCTGTCTTGTTCAACTAGCCATTCAACTTTTCATTTACAGTCTGTCCACGTCCATCCACCTTCTACAAATTCCCCACGGGCCTGAGGACTCCTTGGAAGATTTGATAAAAAGAATGTCTAACCACACAACTTCATTTGGGCAGTTTCCCCCATTTGGCTCCCCTTGGCATTATAGAAAAAGCCACTGAATACCCCATCCCATTGATGCAGTTGATTGATGTAATTCATGCTATATTGTTTATTAACAGAATTGTAGAATTACAGTATTGGAAGGAAATTTGAAAAGGATGTCTCAACACAAACCTACCAGTAGGAATCTGAAGATAATGGAGATTTAAAACTTTGCCTGTTGCAAACACACAATGAGAAAAAGCAATTATGTTGAATGCAACTCGAAGGTACTTACGCAAACAAGGCTGCAAAACAATCACTGATCTTTGCAGTCTCATCTCCTTTCTCTGGGCTTGATGGGCACTTCAGTCAGCTCTGTATACCTACAGGAAGCAGTTTATTAGTTGACCTGGAAGGCATACAATATCATATTAGTTTCTGGTGTACAACATAGTGTTTCAACATTATATTTTATGGCAACTATACTTTTAATTAGAACAACAACAACAAAAAAAACCCTGCAGACAAGAAATTGATCACAATTACCAAAGCAATTTTTTTTCTTGCAAAGAACAAAAATAAACTTGGAACCAGCTTTTTTAAAAAAAAAAAAAAAAATTGACCTGGTGGATTAGAAGAGAATTAGAAACCATGCCCTATATCTTTGAGAGCTGATCATCTAGTTCAGGAAACTGGATATGCTTTCCAAGTAACTTGTCCATTTACACATGTTCAGACACAAACATGTTAAATATTAGTGAACTGTGTTATCTGTGAAGCTCTGAAAAAAGTCATTCTAGGTTTTCTATTCAGTGTATCTATTTATCCCATGTCTGTGAAATAGGGCAGTGTGAACTCTCAGGCTGTTTAAAAAGTAGGATAGTGTATGGTGTATGTGAAACCACTTTGAGAACTATTAAGAGATTATAGTTTTTACTGAGCAGCTGCATCTCTTGACATGAAGTCACAGCTCCACTCTGAATTCTAGTAATCATTCCAGCCTAGGATGGGAATAGCCCTACTGTCCCTAGCCCCAGGATATTGCATTGTCCCCCACATCCTCCCCACAACTTTGTGTGAAGTCCCTTTATTAAGCCCTTGAACTAAGCTAATTTGAATATGCTGACAAGTCTCTGATAGATATTGGTGCCTGACATAATAAGCATTCTATACATGTGTTATCATCATCCTCGCTTGTATCATTCAACTTTCTTTTTATTTTTCTATGTTGTATTTCAAGGATGTAAAGATCTTTCACAATCATCCATGATGGATTTTGTATTTCTGTTTCTTCTCAGTGTGATGGATTATTTTCTAAGAAGAAACATGGAAATATCTTTCAAAACAAAGACTTTTTCAGACATTAAAAAGCTAAAAGAGTTAATCAGCAGACCAATACTACAAGCAATGTTAAAGGACCTTCTTTCGATAGGAAATGGCAGCAGATGGAGGTATGGATCCACACAACAAGCAAAGAACACTGAAAATGCAACTATGTAGAAAAACAGGAAAGATTTTTTAAAATATCTTTTAAAGTAGTGAGTTCTAATCGTGATGGATGAACAAGAACTAGATGTACCCTCCCACCTGAAACAACCGAAAAGAAAAGAGAGACAAGATAAATGAAACTATGGTTCTGAAGACACTAGACACCAAGCAATGAAGAGCAGTGACTACGAAAGCAGAGGAGCACCACGATTGCTCTCATTTATAGCCTTGAGAGGGTTTTCAGGTAGTAGTGCAGGGAGGGGAAATCCAGTGGAATCCAGTAAACTTCCTGAGTGGAACAGGTTTAGCTGAGAGTTCAAAGACCAAGGCAGCTGCAACCTAGAGGACAGAGAGGAGAGCACTGCACGGAGGAAAACCCTTTAATCTGCAGAGGGGACCCCTCAGGCACTCAACCAAGTGCTGAATAGTGCACACATGAGAAACTATCTGAGGGTGGGGAAACTATCCAAATGGATTAGAAGGAACTCACAGTGCTGGGAATAGTGCCTGTTCCCATAAACCACACTAGGAGAATATCATAATTGGGTAAAGTACTTAGAAGGACCTACTTTCAGTAGCGGGGAATAATTAGCTTTCTAGTAAACAGTACTGTGGTTCCACATCACAAGTCTTAAAAGAAAGGCCAAAAAAGATTAAACTATTTCCAACTAACAACTGCATTCCATAACAAAGCTCAAGAACTTTTATAGGACTACAAAAATATTCAGTACCTAAAGGGGTAAAATTCACAGAGCCTGCCATCCAATCAAAGACCACACGGCAGGCAAAGAAGCAGGAAAGGACAACCCAGAGTGAGGAGAAAAATACAAAACAATTGAAACCAACCCACAACTGGCACAGATGTTAGAATTAGCAGACAAGGGCACTAAATGTTACTACAACTGTGTTCCATGTTTTTCATGTTAAGCGAAGAAATGAAAAAAAGACCCAAATCTGACTTCTAGAGGTAAAAACTATCACGTGTGAGATGAAAGATGCACTGTATGGGATTGACAGCAGATCAGACATCTCACAAGAAAAGATGAACAAGACATAACAATTATAAACTACACAAAATTTAACATGGAAAAAAGAGAATTAAAAAAAAATGAATAGAGCATCAGTGAGCCACTGGACAATTTGAAGTACCCCACTATGCATGTAATTGGAGTCTCTAAGGAATGGAGGGAAGAAAAAGACAAATATTTGAAGAAATAATTGCAATTTTTTCTAAGACTATGAAAGCTATAAGCTCACAGATCCAAGAAGCTCAATGACTCTCAAACACAATAAAACTACATCAAGGCATATCATAATCAAATTGTTCAAAAATGGTGATAAAGAGAAAATCTTAAAATGTAGCCAGAGAAAAAGGACATTTACATACAAAGGAACAAAGATAAGGATGACAAAAGATTTCTCCCTGGAAACAAAGCAAGCAAGAAGCAGTGAGCAATATTTTTTAAATGCTGAATGAAAAATAACAGCATAGAATTCCATACCCAGTGAAATATCTTTCAAAAGCAAAGGCAAAATAAGTTTTTAAACATAAAAAGCTGAAAAAATTTATTACCAAGAGGCCAGAACTATAAGCAACATTAAAAGAAAAGGGAGAGGGATACGCTGTACATTAAACATTAAAAAACATTGATGAAAAACTAAAAAGTTAAATGGGCAAATAATACTGTATTCATGGGTTGAAAGATTCAATTTTATTAAGATGTTAGGTCTCCCCAGAATCAATCCATAGATTTAACACAATCCAAATCTAAACCTAAGTGGACTGTTATGTAAAAATTGACAAGCTCATTCTAAATTCATATAGACATCTAAGAGAACTGGAATAACCAATCTGAAAATAGATGAGATTAACCAAGTTGAAAGACTTATCCAAACTTACTATAAATGTAAAATAACCAAAACAGTGTAGCAGTTGTAGCAAGAGAGACAGTCAACAGGCCCAAAGAGGGAGAGTCCAGAAATATAACCAAACATATGGAAAGCTGATCAACAAAGCTTTGAAAACAAAGGTGCAAAGGCAATTCAGTGGCAAAAACAGATAGTCTTTTCAATAAGTCATGCTAGAATAATTGGATATTTATATTCAGCAAAACAAACCAAGTAATTTAGACCCTGATATCACATTTTATACAAAAATTAATTCAAATGGACCATAGACATAAATGTAAACCCTAAAACTATAAAACCTCTAGAAGAAATCAGAAGAAAACTGCTTGACCTTGGGTTAGGTAAAGAATTTTTGGAAATGACCCTAAAATCACAATGCATAAAAGAAAAAAATTGGTAAGTTGGACTTCATCAAAATGAAGAACTCCTGCTCTTCAAAAGACATGGTTAAAAGACAAAAAACACAAGCCACAGACTGGGAATAAATATTTGCAAATCATATCTCTGAGAGAGAACTTAAACCCAGTGTATATGAAGAAGTCTAAAAATTCAATAATAAAAAAATTTTAAAATGAACACATGACTTGGATAGACACTTGACCAAAGAAGACAGGTGAATGGCAAATAAGTATATTAAAAGATGCTGAGGTGGGGTAGGTAGAGGGGCCCAAGATGGAGGTAGAGTAGGAGGATCTTTCTTGTACCTCCTCCCAGAACCAAACTGGTTATAAATTAAAGAGGGCAACCACCCGAAATAACCAACCAAAGACTACCTGAAGAGGAGACTTTTAACCAAGGACTGGCAGAAACCACCTCAAGGCTAGCAGGAAGAGCAGGGACGCAAAAAGGGCTGGCCCATCTTCCAAGCGTGAGGTTACAACATGGCTGTGGAAACTTCTCCCTGAGAGGCGTGAAGCCTGGACCCCAGACTGGGCTCCCAAGAGCAGAGCACCAGAGCTCAGATGAGCTGCCCACAGTATCCAGCGGTGAAAGGCCATGGGGTTTCCATCTGTTGGGGAGAGATAGAGCCCACTGGACACAAAGCCACTATATATATTTCCAGGTTGGGGGGCAAAGCACAGGTGTTTTATTCGCTGCTACTCACCTTGGGTTCTAACAAAGGAGGGCTGTGTGGACTGGAGTTGCCTGAGCTGAGTATGGAGTGGGAGGCATTGGGGAGAGATGTGAGGGAATGGATGCAGGGATCCCTGTGCCATGGTAACCCCCATACCACAGCAGTCATTTTCTTGAGAAGAGCAAGGCCCTCCCGGGGGAAAAACAATTGCCCCATCCTCTAGAATCCTGCTAACCCCACCCTGCACCTTTTTTACTCTTTTTTCCCCCTACCCTGCACCTTAACCCCTTCTGAGGAGACAGGGTGCGGCCATTCCATACACTTTCCTGGGAACCAGCATGGCAATTTCCTCCTAAGGGAAAACCATAGAAATACCCTCCTGGTCTCCAATAGACCCAAACTCGGCTCTGGAGGCCCCACCTGCTTTCTTACCAGGGGTTCCTCCTTGTCAGGTTCAGGGGACAGACTCAAACATATGGCTTGGGGGTGGGGGAACCATCTTCCCTGAAGTCTGAATGGCACTTTCCCACCATGGGAGATCCAGAGATCCCATCGTCCTGATTCTTCCAGAAGCCATCTCAGAAATAGTTGGGTCAGCAAATAAGATTGACAGCAGGCAACAGGCAGAGGCAGGCAGAGGCAGATCCTGTAGTGTGTTGGGACATTTTCTGACCCACCCCCGGGCCCTGTGCTGATGAAAGCTGGCCTTGCCGTGCAGCTTGGCCCATCCTATGTGCAGTAAAGGCCAGAAGAGACAGCAGCCACAAACTGTAGATCACTTGTAGCTTCAAACAGGCTGCTTGAGGGCTAGATGTGGATAACATCTAACAGTGGCTTACACCAGCTTCAGACAACATCAGAGCCACATCCAGCAGGCAGTCACTAAACTCTGCTGAGATGAATTCCACTTTGTTCTGTTTCATTATTGTTGTTATTTTTTCTTTTTCACTTTTGTTTTATTATCTTTTTCTTTTTCTTCTACTTTTTTCTCTATTTTTCCTTTCATATATCTTATTTTACTTTCTTTTTCTTACTCTATTTATGCTCCTTTTCTTATTTTTTTTAACTCTCTCTTTCTTTGTTCTTTTTGTTGTCATTTTCCTCTTTCTATTTCTCATCCTTATTGCTTCTCTTCCAGTCCTCTGGACTAGTCCCGCAGGACACCACATGAAGACTGGAATTCAAAGCAGATCCATCTAATTCATAGAAACAAACAAAAAGAGAGAGCTAAAATGGTGAGACAAAGCAATAACCCCAATGAAAGAAAAGGAGGAAGCCACAGAAAAAGATCTAAATGATACTGAAGCAAGTAATTTATCAAACATAGAATTCAAAGTAATAGTTATAGACTTCTGGCCAAGATGGAGGCATAGATAGACAGACTGTGCCTCCTCGCACAACCAAAAGAGGAAAAACAACAATTTAAAAAACAAAACAAACAACCAAAACTGACAGAAAATCGAACTGTGTGAAAGTCCGACAACCAAGGAGTTAAAGAAGACATGTTCAGCCAGACCGGTAAGCGGGGTGGATTTGGGCAGAGAGCTCACCTGGCGAGAGGGTGGTTTATGCAGCGTGATGGGCTATGCTACACCTGCCCAGAGAGCCCACATCGGGCACACTTGGCCAAAAGATGACTGGCGCACTCAGCGAAACCCGAGGCCGGCGCACCCAGGGAAGGCCTCGGCTGGCTGACCCGGAACCAGCAAGGCCAAGATTGGTGGACTGGGAAGTCCCTCATTCACGAGCAGATAAACCAGGATAAAAAGCTGCGGCATGGAGAAGACTGCACAACCCACCATCATGGGAAAATAAAGCCTCAAATCACCGATTGAAAACACCTGTGGGGGTTGAGGCGGCAGCGGGAGGAACTCCCCACCTCACAGGAGAGTTCATTGGAGAGATCCACAGGGACGTAGAACTACACAAGCCCACCCACCAGGGAACCAGCTCAGAAGGGTCCAACTTGCTTGGGGGTAGCGGGGAAAGTGACTGAAAGCCGGCAGAGAGTGGAGCAAGTGCCATTGTTCCCTCCCATGCCCTGCCCCCACAGGCAGTGTCACAGCACAACAACGTGGGTTACCCCCCAACTGGTGAACACCTAAGGCTCCGCCCCTTAAAGTAACAGGCATGCAGAGAAAGGGAAGGATGGCCCAAATGAAAGAGCAGATCAAAACGCCAGAAAAAATACACCTAAGCCACAAAGACATAGCCAACCGATCAGATGCACAGTTCAAAACATTGGTAATCAGGATGCTCACAGGATTAGTTGAATTTGGTCGCAAATTAGATGAAAATATGAAGAACATGCTAAGATAAATGAGGGGGGAATGTATAGGGAACCAATAGTGATCGGAAGGAAACTGGGACTCAAATCGACGGTGTGGACCAGAAGGAAGATAAAAACATTCAACCAGAAAAGAATGAAAAAACAAAAATTCAAAAACATGAGGAGAGGCTTAGGAACCTCCATGACATCTGTAAACGTCCCAACATCTGAGTCATAGGGGTGCCAGAAGGAGAAGAGGAAGACCAAGGGATTGGAAACTTATTTGAACAAATAATGAAGGAGAACTTCCCCAAGATGGTGAAGGAAATAGACTTTCAGGAACTCCAGGAAGCTCAGAGAGTCCCAAAGAAGTTGGACCCAAAGAGGAACACACCACGGCACTTAATAATTACATTACCCAAGGTTAAAAATAAGGAGAGAATCTTAGAAGCAGCAAGAGAAAAGGAGACAGTTACCTACAAAGGAATTCCCATAAGACTGTCAGCTGATTTCTCAAAAGAGACCTTGCAAGCAAGAAGGGGCTGGAGAGAAATATTCCAAGTCATGAAAGGCAAGGACCTACATCCAAGAATACTCTATCCAGCAAAACTTTCATTTAGCATGGAAGGGCAGATAAAGTGCTTCTCAGATAAGGTAAAGTTCAAGGAGTTCATCATCACCCAGCCTTTATTATATGAGACGTTAAAGGGATTTATATAAGGCATGGAGGGATATCAACAGGGGAATGGGAGGGGAAGAGAGGAGGAAAAAGTACAGAGAATAAGCAGCATAAACAGTAGGTAGAAAACAGACAGGGGGAGGTTAAGTAAAGTATAGGAAATGTAGAAGCCAAAGAACTTATGTATATGACCCATGGACAAAAACTAAAGGGCAGGGAATGGGGACGGTGTGGGGCAGAGGAGAATAACGAGGGGAAAATGGGACAACTGTAATAGCACAATCAATAAAATATATTTTTTAAAAAAGTAATAGTTATAAAGATGCTCAAGGAACATAGTGAAACTACAAGAAACGTAGTAGGAAACACATCAACATGAAAAAGGACAGAAAAACTACGAATAAGTACCAGTTGGAAATGAAGAATGTAATATCTTAAATGAAGAATATACTAGAAGGAATTAAAAGCAGGCTAGATGCATCAGAGGATTGAATCAGCGATTTGGATGACAAAATAGAAAAAAACACCCAATCAGAGCAACGAAAAGCAAAAAGACTTAAAAAGAACAAGGATGGCTCAGTGGATTGGGTGCGAGCCTGCAAACCAAAGGGTCACCAGTTCAATTCCCAGTCTAGGGCACATGCCTGGGTTGCAGGCTGGGTCCCCAGATGAAGTCATGGGAGAGGTAACCACACAATGATGTTTCTCTCCCTCTCTTTCTCTCTCCTTTCCCCTCTCTCTAAAAATAAATAAATAAAATATTTAAAAATAAAGGAAAGAACAAGAATGCTTTAAGGGAAATTTAGGAAACCATGAAACATAACACAAACTACATCATAGGAACACCAGAAGGAGAAAAAATGAACAAGGGATAGAAAACCTGTTTGAGGAAATAATTACAGAAAAGTTCCCTAACCTGGTAAATGAAAAAGTCACACAAGTTCAGGAAGCACAGAGAGCTCCAATCAAGATGAACCCAAAGATATCCATACCAAGTACATCATAATTAAAATGACAAAGTTTAAAGACAAACAGAGAATCTGAAAGGCAGCAAGAGAAAAACAGTTACCTTCAAGGGAGTTCCCATAAGACTCTCAGCTGATTTCTCAACAGAAACCTTCAGGGCCGGAATGGATTGCATGAAGTATTCAAAGTGATGAAAAGCAAGGACCTATACCAAGACCACTCTATCCAGCAAGGCCATTATTTAAAATGAAAGGCAAAATGAAGAGCTTCCCAGACTAAAGAACAAAGGCTAAAAAACCAGCTTGGCAAGAGATGTTAAAGGGACTGCTTTAAGAAGAAGATATAAAGAGAGGAACATAGGTGTAAAGGGGGAAAATGGCAATGAATAAGTGCCTATCAATAATAACCTTAAATGTAAATGGGTTAAATGCTCCAATCAAAAGACATAGAGTAGCTGAATTGATAAGAAAACATGATTCATATATATGCTGTCTATGAGAGACCCACCTCGGAATAAAAGATCTACACAGGCTGAAAGTGAAAGAAGGAAAAAATTATTCCATGAAAATGGAAAAGAAAAAAGCTGGGATAGCCACACTTATATCTGATGAAATAGATTTCAAAACAAAGGCCAAAGCAAGAAGGTCACTACATAATACTCAAAGGATCGATCTAACAAGAGGATATAACCCTTATAAACACATATGCATCCAATATAGGAGCACCTAAATATATACAGAAAATCTTGGTGGACTTAAGGAAGAGATTGACAGCAATACAGTCATAGTATGGGATTTTAACACCCCACCATCATTAAAGAATAGATCTTCCAGACAAAAAATCAACAAGGAAAGAGCAACCTTAAATGACACACTAGATTGAATGGAGTCAATTGATATTTATAGAACATTTCACCTAAAGAAGCAGAATACATATTCCTCTCAAATTCATGTGGATCATTCTCAAAGACCACATGTTAGTACACAAAATAAGACTTAACAAATTCAAGAAATTTGAAATCATATCAAGTATTTTCTTGGATCACAATGGCATGATACTAGAAATCAACCTGAATTTTAAAAATTCAAAAACATCCAAATACATAGAGGCCTAATAGCATATTATTAAATAATGAATGGGTTATCAGTGAAATCAATGAAGAAATCACAAAGTACCCTAAACAAATGAGAATGAACAACAGAACCACCCAAAAACTATGGGAAACCATGAAAGCAGTCCTGAGAGGAAAGCTCATAGTATTACAGGCCTACCTCAAGAAAAAAGAAATATCTCAAATAAACAATCCAACTATACACCTAAAAGAACTAGAAAAACAAGAACAAACAAAGCCCAGAGTGAGTGGAAGGAAGGAAATAATCAAGATCAGAGTGGAAATAAATGATGTAGAGACTAAAAAAAAAAAAAAGGATCTAAAGATCAATGAATCCAGGAGCTGGTCCTTTGAAACAATAAATGAAATTGAGCCCTGGCTGGTGTGGCTCAGTGGACTGAGTGATGGCCTGTGAACCAAGGGGTCACTGGTTCGATTCCCAGTCAGGGCACACATCTAGGTTGTGGGACAAGTCCCCAGTAGGGGGCACTTAAGAAGCAAACACACACTGATGTTTCTCTCTCTCCCTCTCTTTCTCCCTTCCTTCCCCCTCTAAAAGTAAATAAATAAAACCTTAAATAAATAAATACATAATAAACTAAAATGATGACACTTTAACCAGACTCACCAAGAAAAAAAGAGAGAGGCCAAAAAAGACCAGAAATGAAATAGAAGTAACAACTGATATCACAGAAATACAAAGGATTGTAAGAAAACACTATGAACAACTATATGCCAAAAAAAAAAAAAAAAATGGACAACCTGGGTGAAATGGGTAAATTCCTAGAAACATACAATCTTCAAAAATAGGCTCAGGAAGAAACAAAATCAGAATAGACCAATAAAAACTAATGATATTGAAGCAGTAACCAAAAAACTCCCAGCAAAAAAAGTCATGGAACAGATGTCTTCACAGGCAAATTTTACCAATCATTTAAAGAAAACTAACACCTATCCTTCTCAAACTATTCCAAAACATTCAAGAGGAGGGAAGATATCCAAGCTCTTTTTATGAGGCCAATTTTATCCTAATTCCAAAACCAGATAAAGACACAACAAAGAAAGAAAATTATAGACAAATGTCTCTGATGCACACAGATACTAAAATCCTCAACAAAATATTAGCAAACCAGATCCAGCAATACATTAAAAAGATCATACACCATGATCAAGTGGGATTAATCCCACAAGTGCAAGATTGGTACAATATTTGCAAATCAGTAAATGTGATATATCACATAAACAAAAAGAAAGATAAAAATCACATGATCATATTAATAAATATGGAAAAAACACTTGATAAAATCCAGCACCCATTTATGATAAAAACTCTGAGCAAAGTGGGAATAGAGGGAGCACACAGCAACATAAATAAGGCCATACATGGAAAACCTAGAGTCAATGTCATACTCAATGTGTAAAAACTGAAAGTGTTTCCCTGAAGAACTGAAATAAGACAGGGCTGTCCGCCTTCACCACTCTTATTCAACATAGTACTGGAAGTTCTAGCCATGGTGATCAGACTAGAAGAAAAAAAGCATCAAAATTGGAAAGGAGAAAATAAAACTGTCATTATTTGCAGATGACATTGATATTGTATGTAGAAAGCCCTATAGGGTCCACCAAAAGCTACTAGACCTAATAAACGAAATTGGCAAAGTAGAGGGATACAAAGTCAATATTCAGAAATTGATGGCATTTTTATATACCAATAATGAACTACCAGAAAGAGAAATAAGAAAACAATCTCATTTCCTGTTTCAACAACAACAACAACAACAACAATAGATACATAAATTTAGGAATAAATTTAACCAAGGAATAAATTTAACCAAGGAGGTAAAAGACCTGTACTTGGAAAATTGTAGGACACTGAAGAAAGAAATTGAGGAAGATAAAAATAAGTGGAAGCATATACCATCTTCATGGATTGGAAGAATTTACATTATTAAAATGTCCACACTACCCAAAACAATCTACAGATTTCAAAGCAATTTCTATCAAAACACCAATGGCATATTTCACAGATCAAGAAAAAAATACTCCAAAAAATTGTTTTAAAGATTTTATTTATTTATTTTTAGACAGAGGGGAGGGAAGGGAGAGAAACATCAATGTGTGGTTGCCTCTCACGTGGCCCCCACTGGGGACCTGAGCCGCAACCCAGGCATGTGCTCTGACTGGGAATCGAACCAGCGACCCTTTGGTTCACAGCCCATGCTCAATCTACTGAGCTACACCAGCCAGGCTCCAAAAATTTATATGGAACCAAAAAAGACCCTGAATAGCCTCATCAATTTTGAGAAAAAGGAACAAAGTTGGAGGGATCACAATACCTGATATCAAAGTATATTATAAGGCTCCTATAATCAAAACAGTCTGGTACTGACCTAAGAACAGGCACATAGATCAATGGAACAGAACAGAGAGCCCAGAAATAAACCCACACCTTCATGGTCAATTAATATTTAACAAAGGAGGCAAGAGCATACAATGGAGTAAAATCAGTCTTTTCAATAAATGGTGTTGAGAAAACTAGACTGGTACATGCAAAAGCATGAAACTAGACCACCAACTTACACCATACACCAGAATAATCTCAAAATGGATAAAAGACAATTATAAGTCACAATACCCTAGAAATGCTAACAGAAAACATAGGCAGTACAATTTCAGGTATCTCGTGTAGCAATATTTTTGCCAATATATCTCTTAGGGCAAGGGAAACAAAGGGAAAAAATAATCAAATGGGACTATATCAAATTAAAAAGCTTTTGCACGGCTAAACAAACCATCATCAAAATGAAAAGGAAACCCACTGTATGGGAGAACATATTTGCCAATAATATATCAGACACGGGTTTAATCTCAAAAATATATAAAGAACTTATATGACTCAACACCAGGAAGACAAACAACCCAATTAAAAAATGGGCAAAGGTCCTCAATAGACACTTCTCCGAAGAAGACAATCAGATGACCCATTAACATATGAAAAAATGCTCAACCTCACTAGCCATCAGAGAGATGCAAATTAAATTCACAAGGAGATATTTCCTCATATCTCACAAAATGGCTATCATCAATAAATCAACAAGCAACAAGTGCTGGTGAGGATGTGGAAAGAAGGAAACCCTAGTGCACTGTTGGTGGGAATGTAGACTGGTGCAGCCATTGCAGAAAACAGTATGGAGTTTCTTCAAAAAATTACAAATGGAACTGCCTTTTGACCCAGCAATTCCAGTGCTGGAGTGAGTCCTATGAATCCCGAAACACCTGTTCAAAAGAATTTACTCACCTGTATGTTCATAGTAGTGTTATTTACAATAGCCAAGATTTGAAACAGCCTAAGTGTCCATCAGTAAATGGGTGGATCAAAAAACTGTGGTACATTTACACAATGGAATAATATGCAGCAGAAAGAAAGAAGGAGCTCCTACCCTTTGTGACGGCATGGATGGAAATGGAGAGCATTATGCTGAGTGAAATAAGCCAGGCAGTGAAAGACAAATACCATATGATATCACCTATAAGTGGAACCTAATGGGCACTCAGGTTGCTCTCACCACTTGGCTATTGTAAATTGTGCTGCTATGAACAATGGGGTGCATAGGTTCTTTTGGATTGATGTTTCAGGGCTCTTAGGGTATAATCCCAGCAGTGGCATTGGCAGGTCAAAAGGCATTCCATTTTTAGTTTTCTGAGGAAATTCCATACGGTTTTCCACAGTCTGCATTCCCACCAAGAGTGTACTAGGGTTCCCTTTTCTCCACAACCTTGCCAGCACTTGTTGTTTGTTGATTTATGATAGCCATTCTCACTGGTGTGAAGTGATATCTCATCGTGGCTTTAATTGCATCTCTCTGATGGCTAGTAATGCTAAGCATCCTTTCATATGTGTCTGGGTCCTCTGTATGTCTTCCTTGGAGAAGTGTTTGTTCAGGTCCTTTGCCCATTTTTCAATTGGGTTGTTTGTCTTCCTGGAGTGGAGTCGTGTGAGTGCTTTATATATTTTGGAGATCAAACCCTTGTCAGAGATATCATTTGCAAATATATATTCCCATACAGTTGGTTCTCTTTTCATTTTGCTGATGTTTTCTTCAGTTGTGCAGAAGCTTTTTAATTTGATGAGGTCCCACTTGTTTATTCTTTCCTTTGTATCCCTTGCTCTAGGGGACATATTGGTGAAAATATTGCTGCTTGGAATATCTGAGATTTTCCTGCCTATGTTCTCCTCTAGGATTTTTATGGTGTCATGACTTACATTTGAGTCTTTATCCACCTTGAATTTCTTTTTGTGTATGGTGTAAGTTGGTGGTCGAGTTTCATTTTTTTGCATGTAGCTGTCCAGATCGCCCAACACCATCTGTGGAGGAGGCTATTTTTACTCCATTTTATGCTTCTGCCCCATTTGTCAAATATTAATTGACCATAGAGCCTTGGGTTTATTTCTCAGCTCTTTATTCTGTTCCATTGATTTATGTATCTGTTTTTATGCCAGTACCAGGCTGTTTTGATTACCGTGGCCTTGTAATGTAGTTTGATATTAGAGTATAGTTTGCTTTGGGTAGTATGGACATTTTGATGATGTTAATTCTCCAGTCCATGAACATGATATATGCTTCCATTTGTTTGTGTCTTCCTTCATTTCTTTTTTCAGTGTTGTGTAGTTTTCTGAATATAGGTCTTTTACTTCCTTGGTTAGGTTTATTCCTAGGTATTTTATTTTTCTTGTTGCTATATCAAATGGGATTTTTTCCTGATTTTTTATTCTGATATTTCATTGTTGGTGTACAAAAATGCCTTTGTTTACTGAATATTGACTTTGTATCATGCTGTTTTGCCAAATTCACTTATTTGGTCAAGTAGTTTTTTGGTGAAGTCTATAGGATTTTCTATGTACACCATCATATCATCTGGAAACAATGACAGTTTTGCTTCCTCCTTTCCAATTTGGCTGCCTTTTACTTCTTTTTCTTGTCTGATTGCTGTGAGTAGCACTTCCAATAGTATGTTGAATAGGAGTGGTGAAAGCAGACATCCTTCTCTTGTTCCTGATCTTAGTGGGGAAGATTTTAGTTTTTGCCCATTGAGTATGATGTTGGCTGTAAGTCTCTTGTATATGGCTTTCATTATGTTGAGGAATGCTCCCTCTATTCCCACTTTGCTGAGTGTTTTTATCATAAATGGATGCTGTACCTTATCAAGTGCTTTTTCTGCATCTATGGATATGATCATGTGATTTTTGTCTTTCATTTTGTTTATGTGATGTATTACATTTATTGATTTGCGAATATTGTACCATCCTTGCATCCCTGGAATGAATCCCATTTGATCATGCTGTATGAGCTTTTTAATGTATTACTGGATGCAGTTTGCCAATATTTTGTTGAGGATTTTAGTGTCTATGTTCATCAGTCATATTGGCCTGAAGTTTTCTTTCTTTGTGTGTCTTTATCTGGTTTTGGGATTAGGATGATGCTGGCCTCACAAAAAGAGTTTGGGATTCTTCATTCTTCTTGATTTTTTTTTGGAATAGTTTGTGAAGGATAGGCGTTAGCCCTTCCTTAAATGTTTTGTAACATTCTCCTGTAAAACTGTCTGGTTCAGGGCTTTTGCGTGCCGGGAGTTTTTGATATTGCTTCGATTTTGCCAGCTGTTACCGGTCTGTTCAGGCTTTCTGCTTTTTCTTCATTCAGTTTTGGAAGATTATACTTTTCTAGAAATTTGTCGATTTCACCCAGTTTTTTTAATTTCTTGGCATATAGTTGTTCATAGTCATTTCTTACAATCCTTTGTACTTCTGTGGTATCATTTGCGATCTCTCTTCTTTCATTTCTGATTTTGTTTATTTGGGCCCTCTCTTTTTTTCTTTATAAGTCTGCTTTAAAGGCTTGTCAATTTTGTTTATTTTTTCAAAGAACCAGCTCCTGTGTTTATTGATCCTTTGAATTGTTCTTTTAGTCTCTATGTTGTTTAATTTTGCTCTAATCTTGGTTATTTCTGTCCTTTTACTTGCTCTGGGCTTTGTTTGTTGTTCAGCCAGTTCTGGTAAATGTAGGGTTAGGTTGTGTATTTGGAATGTTTCTATCTTTTGTAGGTAGACCTGTATCACTATCAACTTCCCTCTCATGATTGCTCTTGCTGTGTCCCATAACATTTGGACTCTTGTTTGTTCATTTTCATTTGTTTCCAGAAACTTTTTGATTTCTTCCCTAATCTCATTCTTGACCCATTCATTGATTAATAGCATGCTGTTCAATCTCCATGATTTTGAGTGTTTTGGTTTTTTTTTCCTTTGGTTGGTTTCTAGTTTCAGGCCCTTGTAGCCCAAGAAAATGCTTGATGTGATTTCAATTTTTTGAATTTGTTGAGGTTTGTTTTTTGTCCTACCATGTGGTCTATCTTTGAAAATGTTCCATGTGCATTTGAAAAGAATGTGTATTCCTAAAGAAGAATGTGCTTCTTTAGGATGAAATGTTCTATATATATCAGTCAAGTCCATTTGATCTAGGGCATTGTTCAATGCCACAATATCCTTTTTTATATTTTGTTTGGAAGACCTATCATTTTTGACAGTGGGGTGTTAAAATCCCCTAGTATAAATGTTTTGCTTTCTATATCTTTCTTGAAGTCCTCCAAGATTTTTCTTATATATTTGAATGCTCCTATGTTGGATGCATATATGTTTATACCATTTATGTCTTCTTGATGGATTCTTCCCTTGAGTATTATGAAGTGACCTTCTGGATCTCCTTTTATGGCCTTTTTTTTGGAAGTCTATTTTGTCAGATATATTGTATTGCTACCCCAGCTTTTTTTCCCTGTCCATTTGCTTGGAATATTTTTTCCAACCCTTCACTTCCAGTCTGTGTAGGTCTTTTTTCCTGAGGTGGGTCTCTTGTAGGCAGCATATGTGTGGGCCATGCTATCTTATCCATTCAGCTACCTATGTCTTTTGATGGGAGCATTTAATCCTTTTACATTTAAGGTTATTATCAATAGGTACTTATTATTGCCATTTTACCCCTTTTGTACCCGTGTTCCTCTCTCTCTTACTCTTTTTCTTCCTCTTCTTAAAGCAGTCCCTTTAGCATATCTTTCAGTGTCGGTTTGGTGGAGGAGTATTCTTTCAGCCATCTTTTGTCTAGGAAACTCCTTACTTCATCCTCCATTTTAATTGAGAACGTTGGCAGGTAGAATAGTCTTGGTTGCAGGCCTTTGCTTTTCATCAATTGGAATATTACTTGCCATTCTCTTCTGGCTTCTAGTGTTTCTGTTGAGAAGTAAGCTGCTAGCTTTATCAGGGTTCCCTTGTATGTTACTTCCTGTTTCTCCCTTGGTGCCTCTAAGATTCTCTCTTTGTCTTTGAATTTTGCCATTTTAATTATGATGTGTCTTGGAGTAGGCCTCTTCAGGGTCCTCTTGATTGGGACCCTCTCTGCTTCCTGGATTTGTATGACTTTTTCTCTCATCAAATTAGGGAAATTTTCTATCATTACTTTTTCAAAGAGGTTTTCTATCCTTTGTTTCTCTTCTTCCCCTTCTGGTATCCCTATAATATGGATATTATTATGTTTCACATTGTCCTGCAGTTCTCTTAACCCCTCTTTGTTCTTTTTGAGTCTTTTTTCCTTTTCTTGCTCTTTCTGAGAGTTTTTTCTACCTTATCCTCCAGCTCGCTTATTCTATCATCTGCTTCATCTAGCCTGCTTTTGATTCCTTCTACTGTGTTCTTCAGTTCAGAAATTGTATTCTTCATTTCCGCTTGGCTATTGTTGATAGTTTCTATGTCCTTTTTCATGCTAATATAGTTTGCAGTAAGTTCCTCATAGTTTCCCTGTAGTAATTTTTGGTAATTCTCACTGAGCTCATTTAACTTCCTTATAACCATTGTTTTGAACTCAATATCTGATAGTTGACTTGCCTCTATTTCATTTATCACTCTTCTGAGGATTCCTCCTTTCCCTTTGATTGGGGGTTGTTTCCTTTTGATTGGGGGTTCTTCCCATTATTTATGAGACTCTTCTTGTTTGCTTCTGCTTCTTAAATTGACCTGTTTTGACTCCCTGAGTGTGTGGTGTGAGCTTCTATCATAGGAGACCTGTGAGATTCAGTGGTGCAATCTCCTTGATCTCCTGAACTTGATGCTCTTGGGATGCCCTTTATGCTGTTCATGTTGGCTCTCTGGATGTAATTGGGTTTTGACTGTTTTTGCATCATTCTTTGATGGGTCCTTCCCTCCAGCTGGTTGACTGAGTGTCACTTCACCCACCATGTCTTATATGCTGTTGTGCAGGTGCTACCAGAACAAAATCACAAAGACCAGGAAACAAACCCACATTCACAAAAATAATTCCCCCACTGCAATCCCACTATCAACAGCAAATGAACCAGTATTAATAAGTGTGTAAAGTGATTAAGACTATTATAAGAAAGGAGAGAGATAAACTTTAGTATAAAATCTAGTGTCTTAACATTCCACGCAGCAACATATTCGATGATATGTCCCCTAGAGCAAGGGACATAAAGGAAAGAATAAACAAATGGGACCTTATCAAAATAAAGAGCTTCTGTGGGGCTAAAGAAAATAGTATTAAAATAAAAAGAGAACCAACTGAATGGGAAAACATATTTGCCAATGATACCTCAGACAAGGGTTTGATATCCAAAATATATAAAGAACTCATATGACTCCACTCCAGGAAGACAAAAAACCCAATTAAAAAATGGGCAAAAGACACGAACAGACGCTTCTGAAAAGAGGACATACAGAGGGCCCAGAGACATATGAAAAGATGCTCAACATCATTAGCCATCAGAGAGATGCAAATTAAAACCACGATGAGATACCACCTCACACCAGTCAGAATGGCCATCATAAACAAAGCAACAGATAACTGTTGGAGGGGATGTGGAGAAAAGGGAACCCTACTGCACTATTGGTGAGAATGGAGACTGGTGCAGCCACTGTGGAAAACAGTATGGAATTTCCTCAGAAAACTAAAAATGGAACTGCCTTTTGACCCAGCAATTCCACTACTGCGATTATACCCTAAGAACCCTGAAAAACCAATTCAAAAGAACCTATGTACTCCAATGTTCATAGCAGCACAATTCACAATAGCCAAGTGCTGGAAACAGTGTAAGTGCCCATCTACAAATGAGTGGATCAAGAAACTATGGTACATTTACACAATGGAATTCTATGCAGCAGAGAGGAAGAAGGAGGTTATACCCTTTGCAACAGCATGGATGGAACTGGAGAGCATTATGCTAAGTGAAGTAAGCCAGGTGGTGAGGGACAAATACCATATGATCTCACCTTTAACAGGAACATAATCAACAAAAGCAAAAAGCAAGCAAAACTTAACCAGAGACATCGAAATTAAGAACAATCTAACAATAGCCAGGGGAGGGGGAGGGGACAAAGGGGAGAAGGGTTTTCAGGAACCACTATAGAGGACACATGGACAGAACCAAGGGTGAGGAGGGAGGCAGGGAAGGGAGGTGGGATTGGAGGGGGAGGGGAGGGGAGAGTATGCAGACAACTGTAATTGAACAACAATAAAGTAAAAAAAAAAAGAAAAAAAATCTAGTGTTTTAGTATGCACAGACTTGATGGACAAAAATGAATGTTAAAAAGCTATGCAGGAAAGAATATATTGCTAATCATGGAAAAAACCACAGTGGATTTCATCTCAGTAGCCTCTAATATTTACTGCTATTTATTCTTTCTGGATCCATCTCTGGTGATGTCAGATGTTGACCCCGTCTGACCTTAGGCAGCCTGTTAAGAGACTGCCAGGGATCTACTATCTGTGTCTCCTTCAGTTGTTAATCTAGTCACTCTATACTCAGCAGTCAGGCTTAAGACCAATAGGGCAGGGCAGAATCCTTCCTGGTATAAGGGCTATTGTTTCTCCTCATGCTGCTGCTGCTTAGAGGGGAGTGGTCTACCTGAGCAGGATAGTTGCTGTCATTTGGGTGATGACTCAGCACCAGGATCCTGGTGGCTACTGTCTCAGTTCTCTCCCCAAAGATTCCATCTCCAGTCTCTCCTCAGGCATCTCTAGTCCACTCTTCCCTGACCTTTGCTGGAGCCCAGGGTTGGCTGCAAACAAACATTGGCCTTATTTATTAATTTATTTTAGACAACAGGGAAGGGAGAAAGAGAGGGAGAGAAAAATCAATGTGTCATTGCTTCTCATGCATCCTCTATTGGGGACCTGACCTGTTCTGCAACCCAGGCATATGCCCTGACTGGGAATCAAACCAGTGACCCTTTGGTTTGCACGCTGATGCTCAAACCACTGTGTGACACCAGCCCGTATGTACATTGGCCCTTTAAATGGCTATTTGCATCTCCAGCTGTCCATCTCTGGCAGAGAGCAAGCCTGCCACTTTTCGCTGCTGGTGGTTATCTATGTACTTTTTGGGCTCTGGTGCTCTAGGCTGGGGATCCAAGATTAGGGTTTAGACCCCATTCTTCTCAGGGGCATTCAACCAGCTGCTTAATTAAGCCTCCGGTGCTGCTGCCTGTGGGCTCCCAGCCAGCTTTTCTCGAGTCTCCATCTCACTCCTTACCAGTCAGGTTCTGCTGAAGCTGATTCTTCTGTCTGTCTGAGGTTATAAGTCTTCTATCTTGCTATTGTTTAGTTGTTTGTTCTGGGTGATTTCTCCACAATTTAGTTGTAATTCCAGAGTGGTCCTGGGAGGAAGTGAGTGTGTCTTCCATCCATGCTTCTGACATCTTGCACCTCCCCCTGTTTTAATGTTCTTATCTATTAGTTCCTTCATTCCTATAATTTCTATGTCTGTTTTCATTGATTTTTTTTTCTCTTGGTTATGAGTCAACACTTTCCTGATCTTGGCATATTTAGTAATATTTTTTTGGATACTGGCCATTATGGGGGTCTGAATATTGTTTTACTTTAAAGAATGTTAAGCTTCGTTCTGGTAAGCAAGGAATTATAGATCAATTTGATCCTTTCGAGGCCTATTTTAATTTTTGCTACAGTAGATGTAAACTAACCTTTATTGTGGGGTTTGTTCAGCATTACTGAGTTATGACTCCTCTCAGTATTTGTTGAATGGCTCAGTTGATTATTGTGTACTTTCTTCAGAGATCAGAGGAGATCAGGCACCTTCAGCTCAGTTTACCTGTAGCAATTAGTGTGTACTTTCCATTAGCTATTAAGGACTTGGGCTAGTTTAGGTTTTCTCATCTCTCTACCCAGTATGAGCTCTGAGTATTATTCAGTTTATAACTACCCAGTGTGTCTTTGCCCTGCCTGAAGAAGGTTTACTTACACATGCATGGTTAAGGAGGACTCCTATTCAGATATCTGGGTCTCTTTCTCTGCATAGCTCCCTGTTCTCTAAATTCTGCCTCCTCAGATTCGGACAGGTTGCTGGGCTCTGCTTTCATTACCCTTCCTGCATCCACAGCCTGGAAATTGCCTCTAGGCAAAAATCTTGGGTGGTTGTAAAGTTTACCTTTTTGTTTCCTTCTCTGAGAGATTATGATCCATGCTACCTGTTTTCTAATGTCTTAATATTATTATTTTTATATATTTTGGCCAGTTTTCTAGTTCTTTATAGTGGGAGAATAAGTCTGATCTTTGTTACTCACTATGACTGAAAGCAATCGTCCCAAAATTACTTTTTTAAATTCCTGTTTTAGAATACACCAATTATATATACATACAATTTTAATATTAGCCTTAAAAAAGAAGGAAACTCTGATACATGCTACAACATGGATAAACCTTGAGGACATTATTTTAAGTAAATAAGGCAATTACATAAAGATGTTTAATATGATTCCACTAATATAAGTTACTTAGAATAGGCAAAATAAGAGATAAAAGGTAGAATGGTTGTTGCCATGGGCTGGCAGAGGGGCAATAGGGAATTTTTGATGAATGGGTACAGAGTTTTCAGTTGTGCAAGATGAAGAGTTTTGAGGATTGGCTATTTATATTGTGAATGTACTTAAACCTACTGAATTATACACTTAAAATGATTAAGATGGTAAATTTTCTGTTATGCATTTTTGCCATCATTTTTTTAAAAAGCAGTGAACACTTAGTGTTCCACTCACTTTACATTTAATCTGCCCAATCCTTTGTGGTATAGGTATAATTATAATCTCCATTTTACAGATGAGGAAACTCAGGTGCATTGAACATATTTTTTAAAAATAATCCTATTGTAACTTGAACCATGATTATTTGTAAAACAGTTGGCAAACCACCAGCAGATGACCCCATTAAGGCATAAGACATTGTGGCCCACCTTTTTTCCCTCTTGCTATTGCCTCAGGTTCTATCCATCCAAGAGCCTTCAGCAGTCTTGGAATTCTGGGAAGAATTCTATTCTGTCTAAGCACAAGTGCTATAATTTCATGGTTACTATAAAATATAAGATATAAATACTATAAGATACAAATGTCTAATCATTATGTACACATGAAACTAATATAAGATTGTATATCTACTATAATTTAAAAACATAAAAAAATTCCAGCCAAGATGGAGGTGTAGGTAGATACACTTTGCCTCCTCATACAACCAAAAGAAGGACAACAACAAATTTAAAACCAAACAAAAAAACCCCACCAGAATTGTTAGAAAATCAAATTGTATGGAAGTCCAATAACCAAGGAGTTAAAAGAAGCGTTCATCCAGACCAGTAGGAGGGGTGGAGACAGGCAGCTGGGGTGGAGAGGACTTGTGGCAAGGTGGTGGCTGGAGGACTGGTGCTGATGAGGCTGCAGCTGGCAGAACAGACAGTCCCCCATTTCTGTGTAGATAAACCAGGAGGAACAAATGGGGAGCGAGACAGACTGCACAACCAAGGGTTCAAGTGCAGGAAAATAAAGCCTCAAAACCTCTGACTGAAAAAAACATGTAGGGGTTGAAGCAGCAGAAGAAACTCTTAGCCTCACAGGAGAGTTCATTGGAGAGACCACAGGGTCCTAGAATGTACACAAAACTACCCACCTGGGAATCATTACCAGAAGAGCCCAATTTGCTTGTGGGTAGTGGTGGAAGTGACTGAAAGCTGGCTGAGAGCCGAACAAGCGCCATTGTTCCCTTTTGGACCCCTCCCCCACCTGCAGCACCACAACCCAGAGAAGTGGGTTGCCCAACCCTGGTGAATACCTGAGGCTCTGCCCCTTACTATGTAACATGCTCATGGAAAGTAGAAACAACAAAATATGGCCCAAATGAAAGAACAGATCAAAGCTCCAGAAAAAAATACAACTAAGCAATGAAGAGATAGCCAACCTATCAGATGCTCAGTTCAAAACACTGGTAATCAGGATGCTCACAGAAATGGCTGAGTATGGTTGCAAAATAGAGGAAAAAGTGAAGGCTATGAACAGTGAAATAAAGGAAAATGTATAGGGAACCAACAGTGAAGGGAAGAAAACTGGGACTCAAATCAATGGTTTGGAGCAGAAGGAAGAAACAAACATTAAACCAGAACAGAATGAAGAAACAAGAATTCAAAAAATGAGGAGAGGCTTAGGAATCTCTGGGACAACTTTAAATGTTCCAACATGTGAATCATAGGGGTGCCAGAAGGAGAAGAGAAAGACCAAGAAATTGAAAACTTATTTGAAAACATAATAGAGAACTTCCCCAATCTGGCAAACAAAATAGACTTCCAGGAAGTCCAGGAAGCTCAGAGAGTCCCAAAAAAGCTGGACCCAAGGAAACACGCACCAAGGCACATCATAATTACATTCCCCAAGATGAAAGGTAAGGAGAGAATCTTTAAAGCAGCAAGAGAAAAGGAGACAGTTACCTACAAAGGAGTTCCCATGAGACTATCCGCTGATTTCTCAAAAGAAACCTTGCGGGCAAGAAGGGGTTGGAAAGAACTATTTGAAGTCACGAAAGGCAAGGACCTACATCCAAGATTACTCTATCCAGCAAAGCTACCACTTAGAAAGGAAGGGCAGATAAAGTGCTTCCCAAATAAGGTCAAGTTCAAGGACTTCACCACCAAGCCCTTATTATATGAAATGTTAGAGGAACTTATCTAAGAAAAAAAAGATCAAAAATATGAACAGTAAAATGACAATACACAACTATCAATGACTGAGCCTAAAAAAGCAAAAACAAAAATGAACTATGCAAACAACTAGAACAGGAACAGCATCACAGAAATAGAGATCACATGGAGGGTTATCAGCTGGGAGGGGGCGGGGAAGAAATGGGGGAAAGGCACAGGGGATAAGAAGCATAAATGCCAGATATAAAATAGACAGGAGGAGGTTAAGAGTAGTATAGGAAATGGAGAAGCCAAAGAACTTATATGTATGACCCATGGACATGAACTAAGGAGGAGGAACGATGGTGGGAGGGGGGTACAGGGCAGAGGGGAATAAAGGGGAGAAAAAATGGGACAACTATAATAGCATAATCAATAACATATATTAAAAATAAAAATAAAAACAAAATATTGACATCATAGAAAAGCTTCTAGAAGTTAAAAAAAGTGGTTAGTGAAGTTTTGCTGCCCCCTGCTGTACTGTTTGTGTATATGCCCTTGAGGGTCTGGTTTTTGGCCAAAAAAAAAAAAAAAAAAGATTATGAGTGTCAAATTTAGTATTCATTATCATTAGTCCAGTGTTAGATTCTCTTCTAAGAACCTTAAGTTTCAAGGAGGTGTCTTAGATATCCAGCAAGTGTCTGATTCAAATTTTATCTTCTAAACACATTTAAACTTTTTTAACAATAAAAACAATACTGTGCATTTAAACGTTACATAGCCAATTTTGACACACCAGATGCTGCCTGAATCTAGTTTTGGAATGGAAAAAGAAAATCTTAAGCCATTCACTGTGATAACAGACAGAAAGTGACGAATTACATGTACTTTGGAGGAATTCACTGGTGATTTCGTGGATAAAAGAAACCACAAAATGGAAAAGGTCAGAATTAACCATGAAGTTTGGAGTCTGCTTGATTAATGTCACAAAAAAAGAGCCAAATCAGAAGGAAGGTTGTTGGTTAGGCAAAGTTATGAAGAGAAGTTTTGTTATGTACCTCTGTTTTTCCTAATAATGCTCAGCTGGCAATACATGTTAAAGGCCAACATATCCCCCAAATACACTGAGTTCATACATCTTTGCTAATAGGATACTTTTAGGCAATAAACTGCTTATATATTCAAATGCAAATAATTTGTTTCACTATGACTTGGCTTATTGTTATGTAATAAATCAACTAATAAGTAAAAAAGAAAAAAATCTTTAGCCTTTCAGTCTTCTCATTATCTGTTCATATACATTGTGTTCCATCGCTCCGTTTCAAACCCTATGGTCTTCAGTTAAACCATTCCAATAGGAAAGATACAATGCTTTACGGGGGATTATATTGCGAGCTTGGAAATTGTGAACTATTGTAAATCTCTGCATCTGAATTATGAATTAAAAGCATTTTCATTCTTTATATGGCTTATTTTAAAACACCTGGCAACACCATTTTATGGTTTACTACTTGGTCCTTTCAGAGAATTCTATATTACTGACACATTAAAAACAGGAATGTGGTGGTAAGAAGGACAACAATGGCTTTCTTCAGCAGCTATTATCAATTTCTCCCATCTCTTTCCTTCTTCCCTTTGAAATTCTCTCATGCTATAACACATCCTTGGTTTGAATTAGGCTGACAATGACCGAGAATGGTGAAGTAATAAGCCATTTCTTGCCTAGATTTTTCCAACAGTCTCCTAACTAGTCTTCTGGCCTCCATGTTACATCTCTAAAACCTACCTTCTACAACAGAAACCAGAATGATCTGTCTAAAATGCACATCTAATTGAGTCAGCCTCTACCTAAAGTATTTTTGCTTTTATTTTTGTTTTGCTAACAAGGAAATACATATTAATACTTCATTACTCTTGTTCATATGCTTCTCTGGAATGCCATGTTCATAGTAACAAGAGTGTTACTGTAATGTGTGTTATATGGACCCCAAAAGCACCATTATATGTGTAAATGGAACCCTAGAACCATACACAGTGCGGCACTATTTCTCAATGTATACACTCCCTGGTTTATTTGGGCACTACTTAAGATATTTGATTTTGTTATTACTTATATTCTGACTGTATCCCAGAAAAGGCAACCACTAAACTTGAATTTTTAAGTCTGTTTTTTTCATCTTTGATGCCTAGAAAAACCTGTTCTCTCCTGATGCAGCTTCTTAGGCATGGATGAAATGTGGGGTATGGCTGGAAAATGAAAATGTAATATTATTAGCAGACATTCCCCACGGAATGTACTCCACTACCTTAAAATTTTTATTAAAGCCTTGACTTCTAGGAAAGAGAAAAGGTGCCTTTAGTTATCTGATTTTGGAAACTGGATGACATGGGCCCTTAAGTCATCTTCAGACCTTTTATTTGCCTATGGTTTTCCTTGACTCTCATAAAAGGAAATGAAGTTGAAAAAAGTTAGACAGGTTCTGAGGCCTGATTTTCCCATTGTTCGAATATCCAACTTTAATCTAGACCCTCCTATGCTGTCTGGTTTTTAAACAGGAAAACTGTTACTTCCTTAGTAGTAAGACATTCCCTGTTCTGTGAGGAATTTTTATTTGTAAGGGGTATGTGCATTCCTTCTCTGATCCTTGCTCTCCCCACACATGACACTGCTGTAAGACTGTGCCCAAGGTTGCAATTTAATAAACAGACTGAATGGAGTGCCTCACTGCTGCGCTGAAGCAAACTTATCCTAAAGATAGGGAGGGGGAGAAGACCATGCTGTTGGCCAAAAAGTGGCTGATCACATACCATCCTTGCTCTGTGATGTCTTTTGCACAACAGTGAATTTTATTAATAGAACCTACTCACTTATGTGAAGAACTTAGTCAGAAATGAGATGGGCTGAATGGATGAATGACTGCAAAAGGTTGTCTGGTTAAAACTTGATATAGGGAAAGCAGTTAGCTGCTGCCAATGGAGATGGAGCCATGACCATTTTTAAAAGTTCTTAGAGAAGACAGGCATAAGATAACAGCTATATATTTCTCACTATTTTAAAGGTGATATTTTAAGCTGGTGACCCATTTAGAAATCTCTACAATAATATACTTGAATGAAAATGTCAAGTTGTATATATTTGAACAATTTTCCTACCATCTTCTAAATCCATCTACATATTATCTATTTACCTTATTTCAGCTACGTAGGTCCCCACTTGAAAGTTAAAGGCAGATTATAAGGCAGAAGAAAAAAAACACACATAAATTTTTTTGTTTAAAAGAAAAAAAACAAGTCTACCTAAAGTCTTTACATTCTTAACTCTTGCCTTCAAGATTAGGTCTAAATACCTTACCATAGCACACAAGGGTCTGTGATTCAGCTCAGCCTGCCTCTCCACTTCCTGCCCAACCCTGTATACCATAAGGACCAACTGTGCTTCCCTACTGCATAAATCTTTTTGCTTCTCACAGGTATCTTTATTCCTTTTTTCCTTTACTGTCCTCTCTACCTAGATTCCTATCATGTCCCCTGCCACTTCAACTTCCTATCTCTGGCCTTTGCTAACTCATTGAGTTTCTCTGGATAGTCTCTCTTGCTGGAGTGCCTGAGCAGGAAATATGTCTATGTTTAATCCCCTGCATCAGATACAGTTCCTGGCAAGCACAAGCTGATCAATAACTAATTGCTAAATAGTCAAGTTTAGTAAATGAGTGCCAATAACATCAGTGTGGTAATCTCCAAGTTATCAGTATCCCAGTGTGAGGGCACAAGGCATTCTCCTGCCTTGTAAATTTCCTAGATTACTTTTTTAAAAAATCCTCACCCAAGGATAAGCTCATTAATCTTAGAGAGTAGGGAGGGGAGGGAGAGTCAGGGAGAGAAACATCAGTTGGTTGCTTCTCAGACGTGTCCTGACTGGGGCCTGAACCCGCAATGCAGGCATGTGCCCTGATGGGGAATCAAACCTGTGACCATTTGGTTTATAGGGTGACACTCCAACCAACTGAGCCACATTGGCCAGGGGCCTAGGTTGTTTTAGATAGGCTGTGGTTGGAGGTTGCTTGAGGCATTGAGAAAGAGTTGTATGTTATTATGTGTTTTTTTAAACACATAAAACTTGCAATTTGACTCTATTTCAGACCCCTTTAGGTAGGGTATAGGGATGTAGAATTTTGAATTATTTCTGAAGCTTAAATATTTGAGACAACTTCTTTTATGTGCAATTCTGCAAGAATCTAATTCTAATATTCTTTTTATAGAAATAGCATTTTCATACTTATTTAGAGTGTAAAATACTTGGAAAAATATGACAGTATTAAGTGTCTTACATTGCTTATTATATTTACAGGAAACAGAAACTCAACTAAAGGTCACAAGACCTATGAATGCAGAATGATTAGGAGAGTGAAGAGTTCATTTACATTTAAAGAAAGCAGCAGCACATCCCTCTGTTAGGGATGTAGAGAAACATCTTCTAAAGGAATTTATGGAATTATATTTTAGTACTACTTTTATTAAAGAAATATATACGAGTAGTATTTTATATTTAATATACATTTTGAGTTTTTGTGAAGTAAATAAAAACTGAAATTTTAAACATTATTAGCATATTCCATCCCCAGGGAATATAATTCTCAAGAGAATGGCACAAACACATGTAGAATTCCTCTAAATATGGAACTGAACACCATATTTCCTTTAATTAGATAAATGTCTGGTGTTATGTTTCTGTAATTTATGTGAATTGCAACAACAGACCTACTAACTACCCTATTTAAACTTGGCTGGTTCCCCCAAAGACTTCTTAGAAGAAAACTTACAATAATAATTAGTTGCCTGTCTTTTCAGAGCCACTGCGGGGGGGGGGGTTACTAATACTCTAGGTTGTAATTTTTGTAAGGGTCTATTTTTGCATAGCTCTCCTAGACAGGAATATTTTTAAATGAAGTGGAAAAATAATTTGGGAAAATGCGTTCCTGTATGTGTTTGGGAATAATATGGGAAAGGACATTGAAATAGGTATTTAAAGCCAAACAATAATCTATCTTTTTAAAAAATTGATTTGAGAGAGAAACATCAATTTATTGTTCTACTTATTTACACATTCATTGGTTGCTCCTTGTATGAGCCCCGAATGGGGATTGAACCTGGAAACTTGGTTATAAGGGATCAATGCTCTAACTGACTGAACTACCCAGCTAGTGCTAATTAATGTCCTTTTAAAATCAGTACTTACTGCCCTGGCTGGTGTAGCTCAGTGGATTGAGCGCGGGCTGGGAATCAAAGGGTCCCAGTTCGATTCCCAGTCAGGGCACATGCCTGGGTTGCGGGCCAGGTCCCCAGTGAGAGGCAACCACACATTGCTGTCTCTCTCCCTCTCTTTCTCCCTCCCTTCTCTTCTCTCCAAAAGTAAATAAATAAAATCTTAAAAATAAAATAAAATCAGTATTTACTGTGTAGCAAAAGGTCATGTCAAACATATCTTTTATCATTGGGTTTTTATGCATTGGGGAGAAAATGTCCAAAGTTAAAGTCTGAGTACCTTTCTGGTACTGTGAAGCATCAAATAATAACACAATAACCTAAGTCATGTCATGTATAAAGGAAACAGATTTTAAGTTCAGTTATTAGTCAGTCAAGGAAACTAGGTGACTGATTTGCTTCTGTCTGTCCAGAAATCATCTACAAATCATTAGGTGCCATTAGGAAAAAATAAAAGTGAAGACAGTTGTGTTTATAAGGGAGCTGGTGGGAAGTTTCCTACTCACTAAGAGTAGAGGGACAAAACAAGGGAAGAGAAATGATACACAGAGGAGTGTTTAAAATGTATAGTGCTGTAACTTCATATTTTTTTATTTCTCTTCAGAGCCTTGATTAACAAATTAGAGATCCTAAAGGCCTACAAGCAAATAGAATTCCATATAGTTGCAAGAGCCTGAAATTGAAGTAAGAAGATGTATATCTGCATCCTGTTCCATCACTTATTGGTGGTATTTCCTTCAGCAAAACAGTTACGCCACCATTTACTCCCCTGCCAAAGTGGCAATGTTTCTCTGGAGACCGCTGTGAAGACTGAATCAGGTAATGGGAATCACTAGACTATAAACCTAGGTCAGGATGGCCTGTTTGTTTTCAGTTGTATCCCCAGATGCCTAGCCAGTGATCTGGTAGCATATAGAGTTCCAAGAAATATTTGCTGAGAGAATAAATAAAGCATTTGTTAAATCGTAAGGAATTATTCAAATGTTCTGTTTGTATATTACTCCTTTTCCACCAATTTATTCAGTCATCCCAATTGAGTGGTGAGACGTGTTATTCTTCTGAAAACATGAATTCCTACACAACTTTCTTTTGCCCTCCTTTATTATAAAAAACACAAAACCTAATACACTTTTAATTTGAATTTTTTCATACATTTTACCAGTTTGCCCTTTTGTAGTGTACCACTTCCTCTTGAGCATTTTCTTCCTCTTTGTGCACCATCCTCCTTCTTAGAAAACTCCACAAACCACAATGTAAAGTTAGTACAGTACAAACTTGAGTCTTTCTTCAGATGGAAATGGCAGTGGTGCAAATGATTTTGTAACTAAGTCTATACTAGTCAGCCAGCTGATATAACACAATAATCACTTCCAATTGTTAAATCCTTTTGATTTCAACATGTCTTGGATTTGGCAAGTGAAATTCACCTGTCTTCTCAAATGCAGTAAAAGGCACTTTGAATTTGTATACATCATTTAAAGCAACAGTCCCCAACCTTTCTGGTACCAGGGACCAGTTTCACGGAAGACAATTTTTCCACAGACTGGGGTTGAGGGGTTGGTTTTGGGATGATTCAAGTGCATTACATTCAAGCTCACCACCTGCTGTGTGGCCCAGTCCCTAACAGGCCCAGACTGGTACCAGTCTGTGGCCCAGAGGTTGGGGACCCCTGATTTAAAGAGAGTTGACAGACACACCCTAATTTATATTTTGGGTAAATCCAGATTCCCATATAAAGGATTCGGTTTGCTTAAAGCAAGATACACCAGAAAATACTTAATGGGGTAAACCCAAATCAGGTTATATAAGCAATTTTCTTTCCAGAAAATACCAGATACCTACTGTTGTCTTCAGCAGTCAAAACATATTTAGAAACACCTACTGTGTTCCAGACATGGAGCCAGGCCCTGGGATTACTATGGTAAGTAAACACAGATAGTACTCCTCAGCCCATGAGGTGGAGCATAGGGTCTAGTGGGAGACATAGATTTAATTAAATAATTCCATAAATGAGGGAGTAATTACAGATTGAGGGAAGTGGGAGGTAGTCTGAGTGAAAGGAACAAAGGTTCTATAATACCAAAGAGGGAAACCCAACCTAGAATGGAAGGGAGGTAATCAAGGAAGCTTATACAAGGACGTGAAACTTAAACCAAAGGAAGTACAGGAGCTAATAGGGAAGACGGTGGTGAGAAGAGCACAGCACATTGGGGAAATTGCATGGGCTTGGCAAGTGTGCCAGACTGAAGAAACACTGAAGAGGAGTTTAGGGAAAAGGAGTGGACATAAGGTGGTAGACAAGGGTCAGAATCAGCAGGAATCTAAATGCCTTATAAGATATAATGCTGATTCATTAAACATTTTTTAAAATAAATGATTTGGAATGGAAAAATATTTTTATCCTCACAAAATGTAAGATTCACTCTCTGTGGGAAACTAACCATTCTCTGGCCTTAGATTTAGGCACTCTTTACCACCAACTGGTGTGTTCACCTTATTATGCATAGCCTTGGACTTCTACTTTCCAAGTAAAGGTGGCTGTTGCTGAACAATGAGGACAGCCTTAGTTGAGTAGTGGCATCAGTATGCAATTAGTTCCTATTTACCTTTTAATTTGATAAAAATTAGCTTTTAGGAATGCTTTTAACCAACCAACAAAAACCAAAAGTTATCGTTTGGAGACCTCAACATTTATTTCTCATCTTCTGTAGCCTCTTTTAAATCAAGTAAAGCACCTCTTCCGCCAAAGTTAAAAGGTTCGTTTTAACTTAAAATAATGAGCACGTTGTCTGAACATAGCCCATAATGTTTTCATCAATATTTAAAAATGTTTTTACACAAATTATTTACTAAAAGGAATAATTGTTTTAAACCCACTGTCCTTCCATTTACTCGGCTGATTCAAATAGGCTGGGCAAATCATGATTTAGCTTGTCCATACAGGCTGCTAAACAGGGATGGTATTTATCATAGGACATAGAAATCCAACTGTCATGTTGGCTTTGGTGATGTTCTTTAAGTAGTAGTCACATGGCAAAGTCTAGAGGTTTTTTTTTTTTTTTTAATAATTATAGGTTTGGTTAGTCAACTCCTTGGGAGACAGAGGGAGTTTGAGAATGGAGATTTGGGTCCTAATCTGGATCCTGCTGCCAGGAGACTGAATTAGATGTCAATCCTCACTTCTTCATCCATAATGCGTAAAGGTGCAGGGCTGCTGTGACAATTAGGTCTTGGAGTAGTCAAGTGTAAGTACTTTATGATGGAGTTAAATAGACCTGACTTCAAATTCTGTTTTGTTAACTTCATTTGTTCCATGTCTTGAAATATTTAAATTGTGCACAACACAGGCAGGCATAGCCCAAAGATATTGCAGGTTCAGTTCCAGACTAACACAATAAAGCCAGTTGTAATCTCTTTGCAGGTGGAGGCTCTGGCCTTCAATTTGTAAAAAAAAATACAACATCTGTGAAGTTCACTCAAGCGAAGCACAATAAAACAAGATACACTACTTTCATATCACCCTATGTTTGTTGTGATGATTCAACAGAGATAATGTATGTAACTGGCTTTGTCCGGTACCTGGCATATACAAAGCACCCAGTAAATATTGTCTGTACTCATGATAATCCATGATAGTAGTTTCATCGTAGTTGGCATAAACTATTCAAAAGGCCTTCTACTTAACTATTTATAGTACCACTTGGTGTATATTTTTTAATGTGGCTGCAAACGTTTATATTTTCTTTAATATACACTCCCTATAGGAAACTGAAGACACCAAAATTTAAGTCAGCAGCCCCCTCCCCTCAAGCTCACCAGAACCAAGCCTTGTAAACACTAGGCTGTTAAGTCATATCAAAGGATCCCAGGTATGACTGCTTGCTGGAGGCAACCTCTTGTTCTAACTCTTTAAGATAAAAGAAGGGAGCTGATGGGAATAATCAATTGTAAAGAGCAAGATCAAGATCCAGTGGGAATGGCACCTCGCTGAGGTCGGGTGAGGCTTTGCCGGAGGTTTTGAGGCTCTTGTGCTGCAGTCCATTTTATTATCTCTATAGGTTTTTTTATAAGCATGCTGGAATCATTCCCACAACCACTGCTTGAGTCCAGTGAAACTCCAGCACAGTCAAGGAACGGAATCTTGTTCCGAAATAGGCGACGCCTGCTCTACCCGCCCTGGCAGCGCGTCTCCCTGGCCTGCTGCGCTGACCAGGAGTGGTCCCAGAAATAGCTGCTCGTCTGGAGGTCCATCCTACCCGCAGCCAGCCTCGGCGTCGAGATACTCACGGGGCGTTGCTGTCGCCCCTTTTGGCGGGCTCCAGCGTGCTGAGGCCCCGCCCCCCGGTGCCGTCTTACCCACACCCGCGGAGGTGGGCGCCGCACCCCCATTGGCGGAGTGGTGCGTTTGACCCCGCCTCCTCCCGGTTCAGACGCGAGCACGTTTAGTGGCGGGGGCTGGCCGAAGAACTGCACGAGCGAGGAGCGGCTCCTAGGGTCCGATAGCACGGTTGGGGCGCCGGCTTTGGGGCCCGCGAGAGGCTCCTGGGTCGGTAGCGCGGTCCACGGCCACGGGGGGAAGGGGGTGGGTGGGCTGAGAGCAGCTAGGCGGCTACGCCGGCCCGCCGCCCCTTCCCCCCCACCCCAGTCGACCTTGTTGGCAGAAGCTTCCCGGGCCTCCTCACGCCGGCGCGATGGCGACTGCTGCGGAGACGGAAGCTTACCCGCCGACGGACTTGAGCTGCGAAAGTGGCGGCGGCGGCGACGAGGAGATGAAGCAGGAGCTTCCGGACCTTGAATCCTCCTCACAAAATGGCGGCGGCGGCCTCAGCATCACGGAGCCCGGCGGCGGCGCCGGGCCTGAGGAGACCGCGGCGGCCGAGGCCACCGCAAGCGTCAGCCAAGAGCAGCCTCAAGACTCTTCTGAGGCGGGCGCGGCCGCTCTCCTCAAAGGCCCCGAAGAGCCCGAAAGACCCGTTAGGAGGATTTTTCAGATCCCCAGGAAGAGCAGAGAAAAGAAAGGTGGTGCTTCCCCTCTTCCCCAACCCCTCTTTCTCTCTCCCCTCCATCTTTTCATTAGAATCTGTCTCCTCTTCCCACACCCATGCGAAACACGTAAACACGCATGCAGCGCCAACCGCCTCTCCCCTCACTGCCACGGCCGCCCAGCTGCTGCGCTTGGTGCGAGAGGAAAGCGGTGGAACCACGCTGCCCTGCTCCCCCTCTCCCCTGGAAGTTGGAAGTAGCTCAGGTTTGAAGCTTGTCCGTAAGGCTGCAGCTCCCAGAGAGGCAAGATGGTGCTCGGCGCCCCTCCCTCCTACCCCTGAAGGCAGAAAAGCTGATGTGTCTTCCTAATGATGCTTCTGAGAAGTCTCACTGTGGAAATAGCCCGTGGCCATGGATTCTGGAGCTTTCTCCAAGGCCATTGTTCAGAGGATCACAAGTGCTTCTCCCTGTGGAAATTCTTCAGCTATATGTGTCTACTTGAAATTTGCTGGATGTCAGCGTCTTCCCTTGTTTAGAAATATCCATTAGATGTGATCCATGCACACTGCTATTTTCCATCACACTTCATTTTCATGTAGATTTTTCTTGTTTTTGAAGCGTTTGATTAAATAGGTCTTTCTCTCTTTAAATACAAACTTCGGTGTATTTTTAAACTGTATTTAAGAAGAATGGGAAGGTAGGTTCTTGGTGCAGTAACTTCCCTATGGAAAAAAAATAGGGAGAGGTTAGCTTGTGCCCAAGAGTCACCAATTTGATCTTGCAGATGAGAACTTAAGATTAAAAAAAAGTCCAGGCTAATTTTTGGAGCCAACGTGGGAAGTTACATGAACTACATTTTCCTTTTTTTTTTTTTTTTTTTTAAGCTTATTGCCACACTGACACAATCTAATGAAAATCAAACGTACTGTTTTCTGTTATAGTACTATTTTTGACTATCCTGTGATTAGGGATATTCTGGAGTTAGTCAATTTAAAGCATTTTGATTTACTGCGTGGTTCAGTTTGTCATGATTTACTTTGGAAAATAATGGGAATTTTTGTATTTAGAGAAAATTTATCCGTAATTTGAATCTTAGTAAAGACTTAGGATTTGGAAGGAAGCATGCACTTCTTTCCGTGTACACAACCAGCTCCATTTGTGCAATTGAAATCGTTAGAGCCTTTTATCAGTTAGATACACATAAAGTCAAACTAAACCGTTAGTTTCTATTTAGATGACAAAGCCAAGGAAATCCTTGTTTGAAACCATGGTGACAAAGGTGAAGTTACCTTTTTCCACCACCGTGAGGAATATATTACCAGAAATAACTTTTAAGTGAGTTAATGTAGTATATTTTAGGGTTCAAGGGGATGCTAGTAAGGGTGGTCAGTTCTTTTTATTTAGGTGTACAGTATAGTCTATGTGAGGAGAGGTAGATGCCTACCCTAAATTACCAATTGGTAGTAGGTCGGAAGTACATTCAGATGGGCTCCGGTTATGAGGTAGGAGATAGAATTTTTTTTCTTTTCAGTTTGATAAAATTTTGAGGTCCATTTATTTTAGGTTTTAAGTGTCCAAAATATGGTTTATGGTGTATCATAAACCACGATATACCTTTTACCTTTTGATAGGATCAGAAAACTGGCCTAGAAACCTTCACAGTTTGGTTTGAAATGAGGGAAGGCCCTAGGAAATGTTGAAAGGCACTGTGTGTGTGTGTGTCTTTTTTTAATAAGATAAATTGTGAAACTGCTGTATTTGAACACACTAAATGTGGATATAATTGGAAATTAAGAAATACGAGATTTGTTTTCTCCTGAGACTAATGCCCTTTGGAGAAAATTTATATTTTCCATTTTCACTTAAGTGGCAAAAGCTTGTTACCTTTGTGTTGTCAGAGAGGTTGTGTATAAGGAAAATATAACAATGGATTTTTTCATGTTTAGTGAAAATGAGTAATTTTTAACTTGTCTAAATATTTATACACTGAGTAGCAACTATTCAAATAGTGCAGTAACAATTTAAATAGAGCCTTTAAAAATTAAATAAACAACTATTTTACCACCATGGACTTTATCCTGTCTAACCAGAGAGCAGTTGGTGCTTGGTGATAGAATTTAGTAGAAAAATTCAACTTTTCATTATTTCTAGAAAATGCTTTATTAGAAAGTGCAGCAGATAATGCTGGTTTTACATTTCATTTCAAAATCATTTCTTGGAAGTCGTGAAAGGTATAAAATTTGGCTAGATATTAGTTGTGGACATCTAAGTCTACTAATGAACAGTAGATCATTTTTAGTAGACACCTGCTTGAACTTTTCTGTATCAAAGTTTCTGTTGCATTCAATTTTTTAACATGGCAAAACTTTTCTTTTGACTATGCTTATCCAGTGAAATTTAAGATTAGGACTTGAATGTTTTTGGCACCTTAAAGGTAAATACGATGTGAGTATAACACGTTGACTGAGAAAGTTCTTTTCTTGGTCTTGACAGTAGTGTAGCATCCAAAATACTGCCTTTGTAATTAAGTAATATTGGCAGATACTTTATAGTGCTTATTCTAAGTAGTTTATATGTATTAACTAAATCTCAGTACTATGTGGTAGGTACTAATTCCCATTTTACAGGTGAGGAAGGTGAAGTACTGGAAGGTTAAATAACTTGCCCAAGGTCACACAGCTAGTAGTAAATGGTGGAGTTGGAATTTGAACCTAGGTGTAGAGCAGGGACCTGTTTCCTGGAAGACATCTTTCCACAGACTGGAGTAGTGGGGGGGGCTGGTTTCAGGATGATTTGAGTGCATTACATTCAAGCTCATCTCCTGCTGTGTGGCCTGGTTCCTAACAGGACCAGACTGGTACTGGTCAATAGCTTGGAGGTTGGGGACCACTGGTATAGAGTACCTGTCACTACTCAATCTGTAGCAAGAATTTTCTTTTTTATAATAGAGTTTTATTTAGCTTTTGAACTGACCTGTTAAAAAAATGTTTTTTTTTTAACCTAAATTTAGAAATGTTTAGAATGTCTTTATCCCTGGGGATTGAAGTTATGTTAATTTAAAATGAATGCATTTAGTCCATATTGACATATTAAGTGACCTAACTATTGACTGGAAGAGTAAAATTTTGCTCTAATGTATGCTGTGTTATTTATTCGCTGGGCTATTTAATGTAGTAGTTTAAAGAGGCACTGTTCTACATTTAACCAAATTGTAGAATTGCATTTTGTTAGTAGATGTTTCATTATTGCCTTCTTTTACTTCTAATACTGTAAGTCATCAAAAGTAAGTTAAAATGGTAATTGTACTTGATAATTTGTTTTCTCCAAAGTTCTTGGGGATCACTTTCTATAAAATGTTTTTTTTTGTTAATGTTTTCTGTAGAGCACGAGATTAACTGCTCAGGTACCTGTGTCTCATGCATGTGTGTTGCATATTACCTGCTTGTTCTTGTGTACCTGGATCCATACTGGTCTAGTCTATGGCTAATTCTTCTCCCCAACCTCCATCTCTTTCCACAAAATTTGCAGTTTCCTTTTTGAAGACTTTGGAGCAAAATCTCCTTAAGGAAATTGGCATGCTATTTTAGTAGTTATATGGAAATGACTGGGTTCTAAGTACCATAGATTTCTCTACATAGAAGTAAACCTAAAAAGGAAATTGTAGGCAGAATCCAGTTATTCACATAAATTATTTGATAGGTGCATGTAAATACTAGGTAATGGAAGTAAAATTTTCTTTCACCTACTCTCTAGTCCAAAAAGTCAGTAGTGTTCTATTTGTGCTTGTCTCCATAGATGTCTGCCAACATATTCATTCATAATTCTGCACTATGTTCAACATTGGTTTAGAGATGAAACACCATTCCTAAAGTATTATGTTTGTAGCAATTTTATTAGACTGAAGAAAAGTTTTTTTTAAAGTAACCTAATTATAAGGAACAAATGGGTATTTATTATATTTTAATCATTAATACTAGTAGACTATAAAGAGTTGGATTCAGAGAGAATTGCAGACCATATGTGATCCTCAGTCTCTTATTTCCCTTTCTTCCATGAATTAGTTACTTTAAATTGGAATGTATAATTCATATTATCCATTTGTATGTTTTGATAAGTAGTCCATCTTTTAAAAGTTTAGCTTGTTTTTATGTATATGTATATAATCATTTTTTAAAAGATTTTATTTACTTTTAGAGAGGGGAAGGAGAAAGAGAAACATCAATGTGTGGTTGCCTCTCGTGCACCCCCTACTGGGGACTTGGCCCACAACCCAAGTATGTACCCTGACTGGGAATCAAACCTGTGACCCTTTGGTTCACAGGCTGGCACTCAATCCACTGAGCCATACCAGCCAGGGCATAATCAGTTTTTTTAACATACACACAAATGCAAAGATCAGCATTGACACTAAATTGGTAAAGGTAATTGAGGAAAAATATTGCTTTGACTAAGGAACTATTTGAGGACCTAAGTTTTATGTCTTGTTCAACTGCTTAAATATAACATTAAATTCTTAGGTATGTTTTGTATCCTACCAGTAATGAAAAATAATGATAGTATGGACTGGGAGTCGGGATACCTGGGTTCTAGTTCTAACTCGGTGGTACAGTGTTTCCTCATCTGAATTATAAATCTCGAAGTGCCTTCGTAAATCTGTTCTTCATTCCTGTAAAACACATTTATAATCAGTTTTGTCGATAGGGTTGTGAATTATGATCAGAAATCAACTCTTTAGTTGACATGCATTTGACAGAAGTCCTGTAAATAAGTAAAATTATATATTTTTTCTTTTTAAATATTTGTTTTTAGAGAAAGGGGGAAGTGGGGAGAAAGAGAGGAAGAGAAACATCAATGTGTGAGAGAAACATTGATTGGTTGCCTCTTGCACACTCCCGACAGGGGACCCGGCCTGCAACCCAGGCATATATGCTGTTACTGGTAATCGAACCTCAATCTTGTGGTCCTCAGACCCGGCACTCAATCCACTGAGCAACACTAGCCAGGGCTAAAATTACATGTTTCTTAATGTGTGGAAGAATTGTTGCTGCTGTTAACCTTTATAAACCACAAAAGAGGTATATGGCTTTTGGCCCTGTTAAAAGCACTAAAATGAAAAACAGAAGAGATTTGAAAGAAGACACAGTAGAAATGGCATAACTTTAGGCATTGTGTTCTTTTTGTTTTATAGCTAATTGTCTATAAGTGTTATGTATTATTTTCTGTTATAAAATGAGGAAAAATAGTTTTTCTAGTTAATGGAAATACTAGTTTGAGTTCTTAAACACACTTTTTTTTTTTTTTTTTTTTTAACTTCTGGTTTAGGATACAAGATTTGGAGCTCTGGGCAGCCTGAATTTGAATGTCAGCTGCCCTATTCATTAACTGTAACCTTGGGCATGTTAACTTTAGCTGTCTCAGTTTCATTTGTGAAATGGGTATAATGAACTAAATAGGGTGGTTTTGATAATTAGGTAAGGTAATGCATGTAAACCTCTTTGTACAGTATCTGAAAAGTAGTAATGACCCACTAAAAGTAAATTATTACTCAATAATTTTCAGAATCCAGAGAACAATATATTGTATGCTGACTTTAGTGAAATGAATGATTAATACATAAACTTTTTTCCATTTGAAGTCACAGGATTGTTCATTACTGCCTCAAAAAAATGGGCCATAATTAAGATTATGATGTATATATATTTTCTATAAAAGAAGTGACAGGATATGTTGATCAGGGTATATTTAGAGTTGAGAGTATTATTAAGGACAAAAATAGACCACCAGGGAATGTACATTAACAATAAAATGCTTAACTTTCTAAACTACCATTCCTGGCACATTGACCTGAATCCTTAAAAATAGTTAACTGCATAATTTTATTTTTGTAGAAGTGATAATTGGGAAGAAAAAGTAGAAATTGCAAATCTAGCCAAACTAGTAAAGCTAGCTGAGGCATTTGAAATGTAAAATACCCAAGACATGGTTTATTGTTAGACCAAAAGTCTTGTACCTTATATTTTCATTCACAAGAATTTTTCCCATTGGCACTCTACTTGTGTGTATTTGACTCTTTAGGACATTACTTTGAGATGAAACAGAAATGTTAAATACTTTTTTGAGACTAACTTGAATTTTTTATTTAAGATTTTATTTATTTTTAAAGAGATGGGAAGGGAGGGAGTATGAGAGGGAGAGAAAAATTGATGTGTGAGAGAAACATTGATAGGTTGCATCAATGGGTTGCTTCTCACATGTCCACAATCTAGGCGTATGCCCCGACCTAGAATTGAACCGGTGACATTTTGGTTGGCATGCCAGTGCTCAGTCCACCAAGCCACATTAGCCAGGGCTTGAATGTTAATTGCTATATAAGTTTACATGATTTAATGCTTAATTTTTCATATAATGGATGGTGGAAATAGTGTTGGGGCAGCTTAATGTATTTAGAAATAATTTATGTAGGCTTGTAAAATTTCCAAGAAATTTGAAGCCATGTAATACTTTTTGGCACATTTTAGGTATCTGAATTTGCTTTGTTAGTTTAGAAACATGAATCAATCGTGCATAGTAATTTAAAAAATTTTTTACTGTATTGGTGTGACATTGTTTAATAAAATTATATAGGTTTCAGGATACAGTTCTATAGTATATCATCTGTATTTTGTATTGTGTGTTCACTGTCCCAAGTCAAATCTTTCATTACCATTTGTCCCTCCTTTACCCTCTTCTACCTCCCCCACTCCCTTTTCCCTCTGGTAATCACCATATTGTCTGTGTCTGAACTTTTTTTACTTAATCTCTTCACCTTTCTCGCCCTGCCCCCAACCTGTCTTCCCTTTGATAGCTGTCAGTCTGTTCTCCATTTGTGTGAGTCTTTCTCTATTTCATTTGTTACTTTTTAAAAAAAATTTTTTTGTTCATTGGATTCCACATGTAAGTGAAATCATGGTAGTTTTAAATCATGCTTGGCCCATTTTGGTTGTGAAAGCCTGTAAAGACTAGCCTGCTTGCTGTTTTTCTTGCCAAGATTTTTTCTAGTTGGGGACTGTCACAGAGAAAAAATGTTTTTTCCTACCACATTCTATAGAACAGATTTTAATTTAAAGAATGTATTTCTCTTTTGAGCTTTCATTCTGTTTTCTATGTTACTGAATTGTTGAATGTGCAACACCTAATTTAAAATGACAATAGTCATTTTTTATTTAAAAAAAAAGACACTTGACAAAATCTCCTTTCCTTTACGCACTTACTTAGTCATTGAATTTGGGGCCACAGTTCTGACTACTGGCATGGTAAAGATAGAGTAATGAACAAGGTAGGTAGAGTTACTGCTTTTATGAAGCTTATAATCAATAGATTATTGAGTAGTATATATTCATGTACAAATTAGGATGGCTTTATTTTTTCCCCCTACCTACTGCTAGTCAATGTCTATTGCATTATAACTAGGTTGATGCTATTCCTTTTCTTCCTTTTCAAAGACATTTTTAGCGTGTGATCCCACAGTAGTAACCATTTACAACATGCATTGTTATTGAAAGATACATTTTTACACTTTTTTAGATAATTTTTTTTAAATTTTATTTATTTTTAGAGAAAGGGGAAGAGAGGTAGAAGGAGGGATAGAATGGATCTGTTGCCTCTTGCATGTCCCCAGCTGGGGACCTGGCCTGCAACCCCAGGCTTGTGCCCTGATTCTAGGAATTGACCCAGTGATCTTTTGGTTTGTGGACATTCAGCCTACTCAGCAATACCAGTCAAAGCTACAAACACTTTTGTAATATGTATATGGCTTGGTAAATTAATGGATGAATGAATTTATCGTTTAACACCACATCCTTAATAACTATGTATAGAAAATACAGTAAAAAGTTTATTAGTTGTCTAGTACCTTAAAGAGGATATGTAAGAGAACACTGTTTTCATAAGTATTTTGTTTGTGACATTTATTGACTATAAATAGTGTTTTGAAAGAATAGGAATGAAGTATAATACAAGTTATCTACAGTGAAAAATAAGTGGTTCCTTTTTGGTTTGGGGAAAATTTACTCATATATACTTGATATTTGAAATTCATTGGTAAGTAAAAGTATTTCATGCATAAAGTGGAAATTTAAGGTTATTAGACCAGTAATCCAGTGGTCCGAGAATGATACTTAAGTATTTTAAAAATTAAATGGGGAATGGAATAGTTGGAGGAGTGGGGAATGAACACCTTTATTGTCTTTGTGCCAGATACTGTGCTTAATGCTTTTTTCATGTGTCATCTGGTGTGGCAAGTGGCATAACAGTGATTACTAGGATAACTGGATTTCTCTATTCTACAGATGAGAGAACTGAGCTTATGTTTGGTTATGTAATTGATTTACCCAGGGTCTCCATGAAGCCAGAAAATGCTAGATAGGATATTTGCATTCATGTTTGACTCTAAAGCTCCGCATCTTTTCACTCAGTTTTCATGATAAATGTCCTACCACTTTATATTGGTAATACAAGGTGCCAGCGGATGCAGCATATCTAACTTTAGCCCTAAACACCAAATAGAATAATTTTATTGTTTTTGTCTTACGAAATATTTTTATGCTTCATCATTAAGGCTGTAAACATTTAGTTTGGTGAAATAAATGGTCCACTATTTCAGTGTTGAGATATGTTAAGTATATGGGCAAGTTCTTATGAGACTCTTGAAGCAGTTCAGGTTGCCTAATGTAGCATGCCTAAGGTTTTGCAAAATTATAACACCATCTGCATTTGTAATGCCAGGTGCTCATTGCTAAAGGGACTGGTTGGTTTGGGTGACTGGTTTTACTTTTTTCTTGAATGAATTAAGTAACTCTTTTGCATATCACCAAGGAAGATAACCTTTTTTGACTTTATTTAAAAACCCACAAAAATATAAAAAACTACATTTAAGATGGAATAATCTTAAAATTAATATTTTTTATTTTAGCACTTTTTCAGCCATTAACTCCAGGATCTCGTGAATTTGAAGATGTTTTAAATATTCTCCATTCATCTTACCTTGAACCAACCTCAGTAACAAATTTTAACTACAAACGTGCTTGCTTGGTACATAATGAGCTTTTGGAAAAGGAGGTATGTTTTGAATTGTGATTGTTGTCAGATTCCGCAGAATCAATTAATAGCCTGGAATTTGTTTTACTTTCCCTTTCTTTAAAAATGCTAGAGTTTTTAGGAAAGCCAAATTATGGAAGGGAAAACAAGTTTTAAATGACGTCTTTTTTCCCCCTTAAACATTGTTGATATGTCATTACATTGATCTGCTGTTAATGTGTGATTATATAAAATAACTTCTTTCACTAAAAATTACTCTTTGTCATAAGGCCAGCTTATTGGCTTTTTGCTCTTTTTTTTTTTTAATTTAAGATTTTATTTATTTATGTTTAGAGAGGGAGAGAAACATTCATGTGTGGTTGTGGCTCTTCCCCTTCCCCACCCCACTCCCCTGCCCACTGGGGACCTGGCCCGCAACCCAGGCATGTGCCCTGACTGGGAATTGAACCAGTGACCTTTGGGTTCACAGGCCAGTGCTCAGTTCATTGAGCCACACCAACCGGGGGTTTGCTTTTTTAAGTACATGGTAATTAAATGGAATCTCTAGTCATACAATATGTCTAAGTTGCAAGATAATGAAGTCAAATATGTATTTTTCTTTTTTAGGATATGCTTAATCTTTTCCCCAATTGTTACCTGATGATTGAATTATTATTAGCTGAAATTTTAGTCAAAAGGTGCAAACAAAGGGAAGTAGTTGTTGAGTGTGTTAGTGAATTTACATTTTATGTACATAATAGAATATTCCTTGAGTTTTGATTTAGGAAAATCCAATGTGTAATTCTGAAGTAATACAAGTAAGGTGTTTATACATATTTGATGTATGTATTACTCTCTAATATACATGAAATACTATTATGTTAGTACTTTTGTTAGTTGGTTAACCCAGTGCTATCAGAATTTAACTTTGGAAGGATCCCTATGTTACTGGCTGCCAGAGAGAATGAAAACCTTGGTAGTTTGATGTGGTTTCATGGTATGATAGAGATTATTTGTTAATTTTATATGAAAACTTAATGTGTAGATTCTCTGATGACATTATTGAAGATCAGTAATGGCCTGCATACTATATACATTAAATCTATTAGACATGGGCTGTCTCTTTCAAATGTATATTTATCTATTTGTATCTAAAAGCAAAAGCCAGCAGTTTAGGGTGACTTACCCTAAACTGTTCAGTTCAGATGTACTTAGACTAAGTCACTCTTTTATCCTGGAACTATGTATGGAGCACGTTTTATGTACTTGGCATTGAGAATACACTTACTAAGAAATGAATATAGTTAAGTTGGTCATTGTACAGAGATTTATTAAACCACTTTATGCAGTACACCACGTTAAATAAAATGAAAGATCCAAAGATAATTAAAACATGAACTTAAAAATGTATGGGGGAGTTGGAGTGGTAACATTTTAATAGAAATGAAGTTAAAATTGATAAATACCAGATGCTTATTTGACTATATTGTAAAGGTAAAGAACCAATTAAAACAGGAGAAAAAATGAAAATGCAGAAATTACAGATAATTTCTACTTTGGTAGCTTTGAAATGTTTTAGAAATAAAGTTTCTAAAACTCTTAGCTCAGAAAATGTAATCATATGCGCTACAGAGTTGTTATAGGTTTAATTTCATTTAGTTTACAGAAAAGCGAAGAGAATTGAAGTTTGATGGCCGTTTAGATAAAGAACTTTCAGAATCCTATGCATTTCTGATGGTTGATCGATATCAGGTGAGTGATCCCATTTTAAAAAGCAATTTGAGGCTGTTTCCATTGTAAGATACCAATTTTTTAGTTATTCAGCAGTACACTTGATAATTATAAATAACATTTTCTTGATGTATAAATAGAAGAAATGATATAGTGAGGTGAAGGTATTTCATTGTTTTGTGATTTTTCAGATGTGTTCATTTTTTTTCTGACCAAACCTATTTTCTTCCCCTAGAATGTGCTTGATAATGAATAATTTTCCCTTTATTAAAATAGATTATCTCCCATATTGTTGATTACATGTGCTGGGAACTCTTTTTTTCTGCTTTAATTAAAGATTTTTTAGGTGAAATTATTTTCTCTTTAAATATTTTGCTAGTTCTAATACACTGTAAAAGGGTATGTTTATATATGAGTGACATGAATTCTAAGTATTTCACACCTATCATAAATAAAAATGGATTTCAGCTATGGTTACATTGGAATTGTAAGCCAGTTTCACATTGATATTTAGTCATAAACTGGCATATATATAAAATGTCTGTAATGTACAAAAATACATAGGTTGGAAGCTTAGGTTTTATTTGAAACAAGTTTACAAATTATCTTTTCACATTTTCCATGTATTAAGATTGCAAGATGAAGTGTTTTGTTTATTTAGGTTCAAAGCATATGTGAAAAAGGATTACAGGTGGGCCAGTCCAAAATAACAATTCTTGGCAGTCCTTCCATGGGTAATCTTTTTTCTTTTTTCATTTATCTACTATTAAATTGCCATTTAAAAATATATTACCTAGTTTTGCTACAGTCTTTATAATTAAGTTTATATATGTGTTGTCATGTTCCCAGAAAAGGAGATTAATTTTAGGTTCTGTGATGTTTTATTCTTCGTTTCTGATTTTTGCATGCTCCAAATTGATAGAAAAAAATTATCTTTTTTAATGTCTTAATCTAGTCCTAGAAATTTTGAAAAATTTGATTAATTGCATGTTTTCTTTTGGTTTTATTTTTGCTTTGATTAAATATTAGCTATCTTTACTGTCATTACATTTTTTTAAAGATGTTAGTCATATTGTTTATCTCTTATCATTAGATTAAATATTTAGTTTTTTATAGTCTTGTCCTTATTCAAATTCAAATTTAAAAAATTTCCCTCTTTATTAGGTATCTATCTTTCTAGGTATGCCGATTTATTACAAGCTAATCCTTTGGAAGCTGGGGCAGTGGGTGATATTATTATTTTTAAAATAATGAAGGTAATTTCAACTTTTACATTTCATATATCAAAGACAGCATTTCATTTGGGTTTTAATTGACCCTGCTTTTGGAAGTTTGATTAAATGAAAAAAGCTTGCTTGTGTTTAGTATAAAGATACTTTTGAGAGTGTTGTGCCATCTTTGATGTAAATTACTATAATTTAGACTCAGCAGGGGTGTCCAACCTTTTGGCGTCTCTGGGCCACACTTGTTAAATATATAAACACTAATGAAAACTGATGAGCAAAAAATAGGTTTTAAGTAAATTTATCGTTTTGTTGTGGGCTGCGGGTTGGACACCCCTGCTAGAGTTTGGTTTCATTTCCAAAGAATAGAATGAAGAAAGGAAGATAATATATTGGTAATGCCATTTAGGCTAGTGAAGAGTGTTGTGAATTAAATTTTTATTTCCTTGTTATAGAACAAATTCATACAACACTTAATTTGCATGGTGAACTTTTTCTTCTGCTTCAATATTGGTAAAAAGTGTTAAGTGTTACTTTATTACCAGATATTAAAGGAAAAAAACCATTGTTATAGGTCATCTGTATTCGAAGAAGTATTCTATAATGGCAATGTCATTAGTCAATAATTAGGTTTGGGTGGACTTAAAAGGTTTTCTGTATTGTAGGGTAAAATAAAGAGTATATACGACCCCATGGGTGTAAAAAGTTTGGACTCTACATTAAATAAAAGTACTTTGGACCCAACCCCAAAGCATGAATGTCATGTGTCAAAGAATGCCAATAGAATTACATCACTTTTGGCTTACCGAGCCTATGAGCTTACTCAGGTAGGTACCTGAATCCATTTTAGTGTTATGACCTAATGATATCTTTTTTTTTTTTTTAAGATTTTATTTATTTTTAGAGAGAGAGGAAGGGAGGGAGAAAGAGAGGGAGAGAAACGGCAATGTATGGTTGCCTCTCACATGGCCCTCACTGGGACCTGGCCCACAACCTAGGCATGTGCCCTGACTGGGATTCGAACCGGGACCCTTTGGTTCCCAGCCCGCGCTCAATCCACTGAGCTACACCAGCCAGGGCAAACTAATGATATCTTTTGTCACCAAATCCTTTAAAATATCTCACTTTCAGTTTCTTCTGCCATGACAGTATAGATACTGGTTTCCGAATTTTACTGCCAGACTCCAGTGTCTCTCAACTGCTATTTGTTCAGTGTTTCCAAGAAAGCTCAGAAACATTGACTTGGAGATAATATTCAGAATGCCTTAGTCTAGCTCACCCTGCCTGTAGACTGTTACTTCCATCTTTTTTTTTTTTTTTTTTGTATCACCTCTGCTCTCAACACACCTCATTTTATTTTGAAGCCTTGGCTTTTACTGATATTTTTAAAAACAAACCAATATTTATATCTAAGTTCTTATGGACAAAAGTAAAATTTAAATATAACTAAGAAAAAAAGCAAAGTTGCTGACCTAGAAAGATCTCCTGCCTAATAAAATACTACTCATCCTTTAAGGTAGAGTTGAAGCCCCTTGAAACACCTTAATTCATATTATTTCGTACTGTTGATTTCATAGATATTTTCTGCTTTTATTAACATTTTTCTAAGATGCAAACTTATAGTTAATTTTTAAGCTTTATTCAGATATAATTGATACACAGTAAACTACACATACTTAAAAGTGTTCTATTTGATGAATATTAGTCATTATGTTTATAAATGGTGTTTGACTATAAAGTAACGTTACTGTTTTTAACAAATCTACAAAATGTAAGCATCCAAATGGATGGTATGTGAAAAATAGTGGTGTTAATCTCCCTAGAAATGTGTTTTTTTAATTTCTTTAATTTTTACTTTAATTACATAATATAAAATTTTTTCTTTTTTTTTTTTAATCCTCATCCGAGCACATGCTTATTGATGTTTTTTTTCTAGAGAGAGGGTAAGGAAGGGAAAGAGAGAGGGAGGGAAAGAAACATCCATTGGTTGCCTTTTATATGTGCCCCAGGCAGGTACCAAACCTGCAACCTAGGCATGTGCTCTGACCAGGAATCAGATCCGTGACCTTTTGGCTTGTGAGATGACACTCAACAAACTGAGCCACACCAGCCAGGGTACTCCTTTCTTTTTGAAGAATCTCAGTGGGCAAGACCTGTTGTTGGGGGCTTTTAGCAAAAATTATATTCACCAAAGTCATCTAGACTGATTTCATTTGATTACCTTCTGGACTGTAGTATTGGTAGGTGTGAGATATAACTATAGAGTAAGTATTGGGTTTTCTAGCAGACCTTAAAATGGCTTGATATTTCTAAAAAATTTCCAGGCATTTTCAGAGCAACAACATTATTGAAATCAATAGTACCCCAAGGGAATGGACTTTGAAGCACAATGCCTTATTTGTAACCTGGGACGCTCTTTATAAAAACCACTAATCTGCAAGCCACAAAACCCTAATCTAATGAATGTTGTGAATAAGTGAAGGGGAAAAGCAGACAGGTAGTCGTTAGGAGGTCAGCTACCTTTGTCACTTACGCTTGTAATCTCGTCCACCTCCCTTTTTCTGCTTTGTCTCTAGTTAGAGCCAAGAAAATGTTTTTCTTTTGACACAGTGAACAACAACATGGTAGGTTTGGTTGAAGTTGTGTCCTTAGTATTTTACTTTTTGTACGAAATTGGCTTTTCTGGGCTAATGTGGGAGGCTCATTTATAACATTTTTATGAGGAAATTTGTTGACCACATTCCTAGTGGTTAGCTCTTCAGAAATAAACTTTTGCAATACCTATTAGTATCCTGGCATCTGCAGTGTGTGTATACATACACACACACAAGTGGAATATTTTATATCATAAAATGTATAAAGTACAAATTATTTAGTTAAATTGACAAGCAGTGCTTAAAGATATTTTCTGTTGGAGGCACATTTCAGAGTTATATTTCTCAAAAATCAGGCAGATGAATATGAGATTTCCACTCTGTACTTTTTGCTTTCTTAAAGAAGTTAATTTTGCATTGTCTTATTTTTAGTATTATTTTTACGAGTATGGCTTTGATGAGCTAAGGCGAAGACCAAGACATGTGTGTCCATATGCTGTTGTGTCTTTTACTTATGAAGATGATATACAACCTCCAAAGTTTGTACCTTCATCAAGGTAAGGTTTAGGAGTTTTAGACATCATCCAGAATGGTATTATATTACATTATCCTGGACTGCCTGGTTAGAAGGAACATTTTATTTTGTTCCCATTTCCTTTTTCTTCTCTCGAAATTAATTAAATAAATGTTCACAGTGATTTAAGAAGTCATTGTGAAGGACAGTTACTCAAACTGTGTGGAAATACAAACTAACATTTACTTGAACCTCACTGGTTAACCTTTTTCCTTGATAATGAAGGTTTGCATAGCTGAATAAATGCAGGTTTTTTTTGGTTTTTTTTGTTTTTTAAATATTTTATTTACTTATTTTCAGAGAGAAGAGAAGGGAGGGAGAAAGAACAATGTATGGTTGCCTCTCACACGGTCCTCACTGGGGACCTAGCCCGCAACCCAGGCATGTGCCCCGACTGGGAATTGAACCGGGACCCTCTGGTTCCCAGCCCGCGCTCAACCCATCCTCAATCCACTGAGCTACACCAGCCGGGCATGAATAAATGCAGTTTTTAAAAGTGAAATTTTGTGTATTAGCTCTCCTAAAAATGGGGAGTTTCTACTAAAGATTCCCAGTCTCACCTCAAACTAATTAAATCAAATACTTATTAAATAGCTCAGGTATTGATAGTTAAAAGCTTCCAGGTGATTCTGATTTGTAGAGTTGAGTAGCATTGATGACTTGTTACAAGCTCTAATATAAGGTCACCAAAACAAAGCAATTTCCCCTATTTATATTCTCATGTAGTTATTCCACAAAATGTTTTGGCAAAATTAAGTAAGTACAGTGAAACCTTGGTTCTTGAACTTAATTCATTCTGGAAAATTGTTCAAGAAGCAATTTGTTCAAAAACTGAATCTCCTTAGTCACTTGAGAGATGTGTGACGGATTGTATAGGTATCAGCACAGTAGGGTTTTCGGGTAGAGAACCAAGACCAGAAGTTGTTAGATGACTGAGATTTTTTCTGTGAACAACTTGCTTGAGAGACAAATTGTTAAAGAACCAAGATATTAAAAAACTGAGGCTTGACTATAAACTTTTAAAGGTACAGGTGAAATGGTCAAATGTCTACTTATTTTTACTTTGAGTACCCATATTCAGAGTCATGTAGATATCTGTTAATTTAGAAATACTGCTATTTTAAAAGGCCACATTTCATAAAGCATACTATACATTTTTAAGGTTGTCCTCTTTATAGTTTCCAGATCAAATCATCTTGTCTTCATTTCAGTTTTTTGAGATTTAGCACTTTTTTCATATCAATGATTAGTTCTGGAAACCATCCATAGCCACAAGTATGGATTCATATAATATCCAAACAGTTGTGGTTTTGTATGTATGCGTGTATGTCTATATTATCTCCATGATACAGTTACTGTAGTACCTTTCAGCAGTGATCTTCAAAAGGTACTCATCACTTGATGATTATGAGGTCATACTCACAAGAATAATGACTGTCCATTAGTTTTCTTTGCACCCTGTTTGATTCTGTCTGTTGACTTTCATAGCATTTAAAACAAGCATTGGTTGAACATCCTTGCTGTGCCTTGAATGTCACCATCAGTGCACCTGCCTCAGGGCCTCTACATTTTGCTGTAGCCTCTCTTTCCCCAATTAGCTGCATAATTTTACACCTACACTTTCAGATCTCTCCTTAAAGATGACCTTATCAATGAGGTCTTCTGTGATTTTTTTTTAACCTCAGTACTCTTAGCGTCTTTTTATTCTGTAGAATTTAAAATCATTATCTGGTAAATTGTATACCTATCTTTCTGCTTGTTGTCTGTCTGCCTCATGAGTTATAAGCTCTACGAAGGCAGGGCCTTATTCATCCCTGTAGTCCTCCTGTTAACTTAGAATATTAGTAAATGTTTATTGAATGATGAATGAACATACTTAAATATATATTGAGGCCATTTCTTCAAATCTTATCACCAGAATAAAGTAATTGTCAGAGACATTAATGGATTCTGTTTTCTCCTGATGAATATTTTGGGGGAAAATGATCCCTTAATTTTGGGCAAATATGGTAATTTAAGTCAAGAAACTAATTTTTTTCTCCAAGTAGACTTATATTTATAAAATGTTGTAGTAAGTAAGTAACTGATTCCTCCTAGTTGGAGGGAGAATTGCATTCTCTTGAATAGTATGCCATTAAAAATAGCAGTTAAATTAATTTAAGGTCCTGAATGTTAACTTTTATGTTAGCAATTAGTAATTTTTTTAAAATTTATTTGTAGATCTAACAGCTTTAATGCAGATAGAAACACAGGTAAGATTCTTTCCTTTTGTTTTCTAAATCAAAAGTAAGAGTAAGTGCACGTAGTAAAAAATAAGTGCTTTTTTTCATTTTTATGATGAATGGGAGACTGCAAATATTGAAAAGGAGAGCAAGGTCGTGTTAAGATGTAGCATCAACATTTGGTCATCCAAGTGTAAGATCTCATTTAAGAAGCTACTTTTGCTGTGAATAGACCAAAAGGTTTTAGCACTTTGATTGATAATGGTAAAAAATAAAACAAGTTTCCCAACTCACCTTTTTTTTTTTTTTAAAGATTTTATTTATTTATTTTTAGACGGAAGGGAAGGAGAAAGAGAGGGAGAGAAACATCAATGTGTGGTTGCCTCTCTTGTGGCCCCAGTGGGGACCTGGCCTGCAACCCAGGCATGTGCCCTGACCGGGAATCAAACCGACAACCCATTAGTTCGCAGCCCCCGCTCAATCCACTGAGCTACACCAGCCAGGGCCCAACTCACCTTTTAAAAGTATTAAATTCATCAGATATTTAGGTCCAGTTTCTTTACATGAAAAGAGATTGATAGGAGATGTTGTAGGGATGTATGTAGTTAACCAGATTTAATATAGTCTCCTTTAGGAGAAATTAGAGGGCAGTAACTGTATTGTCTTTGCTTCTCAGCTTTCTGGTATGAAGATGTTTAGACCAATAAATTTGATATTCTCTGCAGCTGGAATAAATTTGTAGGGGAAATGATAGCTTAAACAAAAATCCTAGTATTTGAACTCTCCTGTATATAGAAATATCAAATATTTTGTCTTTTTGTTCTACAAAGCCTCGTTTGTAGATATTTTTCCCCTTATTTCTAGAAAACATGTATTTGCTTCTGGGCTGCCAAGAATTACGTCTTTTTTTTTTTTAAATTTAGATAAATTTAACTACACCTTGTGGAAAGGACAGCTTTTAAATAAAGGAAAGCTTTTGTGCTATATTTCTCTGAGGTCAGCCACTCGTGCTTTTTTGCCTATCAAACTGTAAGTACACTATATTGCAAAAAAAGAAAACCCAGCAATTTTGCTACTTTCCTTTTTTCCTCAGTTATATTTAAATTTTACTTTTGTCCATAAAAACTTGGATATAAATATTGGTTTGTTTTTAAAAAGATAGAAACTTAATTGGCAAAATGAGCCCTCTGCTTTCCTGTCTTGATTTGAGGATGGGCTAAAAATTCATACACATATTTATGGCATAAAACTTTTTTTTAGTGAATTTTAAGTGATTTTTCACTGTTTTATTCTAGTTAGATATATTTTCCATTTAGCAATTTGAGCATGATAGACTTAAAAGTTACCAGTTCTTTGTTGGAAATAGCTTTGATGTGGTGAGTTAAAATTTATAGGCTGTTTCAGTCTTGTGCAGCATATTGAAATAGAAAGGTCTAAAATGATCTTTTGCTATCACCACAGTAAACATTATGAGCCTTTTAAAAATATTTGAAGATTATATTAACAGTATTTACTTGAACTGTCTTTAATAAAATGATAACCTCATATCTTTTGTGGTTAGTAATATTGACATATAGAATTAGCTTCAGCCTTAAAGTTGGAAGGTTGGTAATACTGTCAAGTATCTATTTACTGTGTATCTCTACTTCCCATATCAAATCCTCATTAAAGTATGATATTAATAAATGTGCTCGTTGTTTTCCAGCAAGATATTTGTGTGTGTGTGTGTGTGTGAGAGAGAGAGAGAGAGAGATACTTACCATCTCTGGAGTTAAAAATACAGGTAAGGAAATAATGCTTTTTCAATTTTCTTTCAGTCCTGAGAAGTTAGATGTTGAAACAGTTATGAGTATTGATCATCTGAAACAGAAAATTCATCCAGCACTGTTTTACAGGGAAGCATACTTTGGTTCAAATGAAGGTAAAATAATTATAATTTTACTGAACTATAAGAAGTAGACTTGAATTTGAATATTTACCATGTATTTTTTTTATGTCAGTTTCGAAGAGTGGAATGTATTGCAGTCTTTATGAAGTTGTAGAAAAGACAAGAATTGGAAGTAACATGGAGAGTTTACTGCAAAAACTAGAGAAAGAAAAACTTGTGAGTTAAGTTTAAAATGTTCTTTCTCCTTTAGAAACATGCATATTAAATAAATGATAATATTAATATTTCAATTTATTTTATTTTTGCCTCTGAAAGTACCACAAGGTGTCTGTCTTTGTTGTTACCAATTAGTTAACAGTGTTTTACTATGGCCTTTGATACACTTTTTTATAGTCATGATACTTAGATCTTTTAGATCAGTCGAAGTATCTTTGTTGTATTTTGTGATTGTAACTGTGATATTCAAAAAATAATTGAAAATCATCTATTTATGCAGGCTATACAGTTCAGTAAAAAATGAGACAAAGAGACTGCTTTCCTGGACTATACGGATAGTCCAGGAAAATCTGTTCAATTCCAGAGGTCAGAAAGTGAAAGTGAAAGTTTATATAGTAGGTTTGGATGGAATTACTCAGCTAGATGTGGTTTGTTCCAGTAGAGATAGTACCATATTTGAAAAATCAAAAAAAGGTGTTTTGTAAGGTTGAAGAAATAAAAGAATACTATAGTAGTTGGGAGAAAGCGGTAGAACATGAAGGTGGAAAAGTCTGTAGGAGACTGTCCTACAGCATCATTCAGGCAGTCTGCACATGTTTTGGAAGTTTGGACTTGATCTTAAGAGCAATGGTTTTTAAAGGGAGTGGGATGAGGTTTTGATTATGTATGCAACATGATCAAATCTATGTTACACGTCTACCTTGGTTGTTATGTACAGAACGAATTGAAGGGGGGAGAGAGAGATGAGGTAGGAAACTATTAGAGGATGATGGAGGGTTGGATGAGAAAGGTAAGAATGATGATACATTGTAACAAGAGAGTCATGTAAGAACTATTTAGTAGGTAGTATCCAGTTTACCAGAGACTGAATATGTTGAGATTAGGTAGAGAGATTAGGTGAGGCATCAGATTGTAACATGTTCAGGAATGAGTGGAAAATGAATTTGTGATGCTAACGTGTACAGTTTAACTGAAGGAGAGGAGTGGTTGCAGAAAAGGGTAGTAGCTATTCCAAGGTTTCTATTAACATGAGATAGGTGAGCTCATGTTTAGATATATAAATGCTGATCCAGCATTTCAGTAGAGAGGAAGAGAAGTTTTTTGTGCAAGTATGTCATTTAATACATATTATTCAACAGTTGACTTCTTTTTACTCCTCACTTTATTGGGCCTCAGTTTCCACGTAGTCAAATGGAGATTTGTAGTCAAACTGATTTTCAGAACCTGCAACTTCATTTTCATTGTCTACATAGAATTTTCATTGTATGCATATAGATTTGCTTAACCAATCCATTGTTTATAGATGAGAGTGTCAATTCATATACAGACTTATAGGCAGAATTTGTACACTTATGAATTGTTAGACACCCAGCAATAACTCTAACCAACTAGTTAGAAACCATTGAGCTAGGCATTATAGAATACACACAGACATGCACATTCAATATATATGCACATACTTTTTTTATATTTACATTTGTTTTCCTCAGAAAGCCTGTCTATAATGCAAGTGTTTCTCATGATCAAAATCTGTTCAGTTCCTGAGTTCAGAAAGTGAAAGTTTAGATAGTAGGTTTTGATGTGGTAAGTTATCCATATCTGTTTAGTTTTTTACATTTCAGAGAATGAGTATTGAGAGTCTAGACAGTGAGGAGTTTATCAGAAAATTATAGTGTCTGTTCAGTTCCTAATAGTGAGAAGGGTACTGGCATTTTCTTCATCTGAGCAAGGTTTGTGGAGGCCTGTGTCTTCACAGAATCAAGAAGTAATGTGAGACCCTAGATCTTAGAGGGCACAGGCATTCCATAAAAATATACTAACTGAATCTAATGGATCTAGGAATTCGGGGTAGCTCTTCCTTTTCCTGCAAGCCTCATTAGGAATTATCCTAACTATAGTTCCTTTCTTCATAGTTCTTATGATAATGAGAGGTGCATTGGGGACTGTTGGGTTGTTAGTAATTTTATCTTGAATATACACGTGAGGTGTCTTGGATCAGAGGCAAAATTGGTGAATACCATACGGTAAGTAATAAATGTACTGGCCCTCCCTTGCCCTTACCGTTAGGGTAACACAACAATAGACAGGTCAATTATGAAGTAACTAGATACTCTAGAGGTAAGGGTTGAGAAAAAAATTATTTTTCTTTGTTTATAAATGGAGGCAGCTATTTCTCTCCCCTCCTGAAAAGTCATCTGAAAATGTTAATAGATTAACTCCAACCCTTTGGTAAATAAGTAAAATCTTTTCAGGAGCTAGATAGCTCTCTTGGTTCTTCTAATGACATCTACAAATTCCTAGGACTCATTCCTGCTTGAATGTAAATAGGAGATAGAGTTCTCAGTCTTCCCAGCACCTTGGGATTTAAACTGGGAACTCATCTGTGCTATGACTTCTTGGCCTTCCTGTGTATCCACTTGGCACTCTTAGGGGAACAAGAAAAATTTAATTATCTTTTGGATTAGAGCAGTTAACTAGATAATTTGACTACTGATCTAATTCTTAAGGTAAGTGAATAGCAAAATACTTCTGGAGAAAGTGAAAGCATATATTCCCTATCTTTATATAACACACATTTCTGTGTATTAGAAGGTGAGGGCTTTTTGTAGGAGCACTGAGAAGTCTGGAAAAGTTTTATTTTTCCACAGAAAGATTTATAAAATAAGTAAAATTATATTGAGCTCTTTTTTGATTGGTGATAAGTCAAGTTAATTTTAAAGTTGACATTAATATAAAAAAAACTATGAGAACAATGTCCCCAAATTTGAATATTTTTTTGCTGTGAACATTCTTCATAGATACCTTTATCAGTCTACAATTTTTTTTTAAGATTTTATTTATTTTTAGGGAGAGGGGAAGGGAAGGAGAAAGAGAGCGAGAGAAACATCAACGAGTGGTTGCCTCCCATGCACCCCCTACTGGGGACCTGACTCGCAACCCAGGCATGTGCCTTGACTGGGAATCGAACTGGAAACCCTTTGGTTCATAGGCCTGTGCTCAATCCACTGAGCTACATCAGCCAGGGCTAAAATTTTTTCTTCATTTTTCAACCATGAGTGGGTTTTGAATATTATTTAATGCTTTTTTTTTTTTTTTTTCATTTCTCAAGATAGTTAAATGGTGTATTAGGGTTTTCCAGATAAACAGAACCAATGGCATGCATATGTATATGTAAAACATATGAAGAATTGGAGACTGAAGAGTCCTAAAATATGCACTTGGCAAGTTGGAACCCGAAGAGTACTAATGGTGTAGTTCCAGTCTGAGTCTGAGTGTCAGAGATCCAGGAAAGCTGATGTTTCAGTTTGAGTCCAAAGACAGGGGAATATAAACTGATATCCTGACTCAAAGGCAGGCAGGAGGAATTTCCCTTTACCACATGAAGGGTCAAATATTTTTTGTATTCAGACCTTCACTTGATTAGATGAGACTCACTCACATTAGGGAGGGCAATCTGCTTTACTCAGTCTATCCGTGTATTTGTTACCCTCATCCGGAAAACATCTTCATAAACACGTAGAGTAAAGTTTGACCACAGACCTGGGCACCCTGTGACCCACTAAAGCTGACACATAAAATTAACCATCACACATAGTATAGAAAAAAGAAAAAGCCAAACATATTACTGGACTCCTAGGGTGGAAAAGAATTTGTGTATGCTTCTAAGAAATTTTATTTTAAAGCTCAGAATATTTCTTTCATTAAGCTACATCCCAACCCCAATATTCTATGCTGTATTCTCTAATTATAAAATTAAAGGAATACAAAAGGACAGAAGGTCCAATTAGTAGGGTAAAAGCTGAGCATACTTTTTCTCACAGGCTTTCTAAGCTACATAATTCAGAACTCTAATGTGCTAGTTGGCAAATATTTTCTGTGAAGGACCAGATAGTAAATATTTTAGGCTCTATGGACCATAGAATCAGTCTTTGTCCCAAGTCTGCCATTACACCGTTACAATGTGACAGCAGCTACATATACACATAAGTGAATAGACATGGCTGTGTTCCAGTACAACTTTCTTTACAAGAATAGAGGACATACTAGATTGGTCTTCGGGTTATAATTTGCAGACACCCGTGCTAGAAGAAAGGATACCATATGGCTATCTTGATAAATGCAGAAAAGTGGGGCAGAGGAAGAGCATTAAATAAAAATTAAGACCCAGTTATGGTTAAAAAAATAAAGGAAAATTATTTTAGAATCATTGGGCTGCATGAGCATGGCACCACCACTCACATTCCATTGGTGCTATCTTTCTGGCCTAAGTGGCTGGGGCCAAATTTGTGAATGTTAATATGGAGGTCAGGAGATCCATCAGGAAGGAGAGCACAGGAGAAAGAAAAATGAGACGGGCAAAGACACCAAAAAAGAGACACTGAACACAGGAAAAAGAACCAGCAGGAAGACAAAGCAAGAAAGAGGCAGTGTGTGGAGTGGGACAAGGCTTTTCTGGACTCAAAAGCAGCTGATCAGGGAAAGGAAAAAGCAGAAAGACTAGCAAACTCCCAGGGTTGTGTATTGGGAAACAGGCCAGAATATGAGCGCAAACAGGCACCTCCCCAACTCCTATGGGCCCTCTGTGGATGCCCAGAAGTGACAGCCTTCTCCTCATTGAGTTCATCTTAGCCAAGGACAAATGGATTTCACAGTTTATCAAGGGAGGAAGGGGCATGTCATGGACTCACCAACTGTGACCCACCTTTGGTTTCTGCTTCTCCCTCCTTACCACTCCCCACAGCTACAGCCCCTGCACTGAGCTGGCTCCTAGGCTCTGCCTGCTGGTATCAGCAAGTCTGAGAGAGACCATTGCTCTGGACCTTCCCTGCAGAGTGCAGGTGCCAGAACCTCTGTCCTGGCCTGCCCTGAGACCATTATCTGGGGCTCCCACTGTAGGGAAGACAGAAAACCTCAAGACACGGAGGATGAAGTAATAACAATCTCCCGCTCTAAATTTCTCTCCCTGCTATTACTTTCTCTTACTTCCCCAGCCTCATCTGAGACAATAATAAACGTTTCTCATTCTCACTAGCAAGAAAAAAAAAAAGATAAAATTTTAAACTGATAAAGGTATCTCTGAAAAACCTACTGCAAACTTTCTACTTAATGGGTAATGTTAGAAGTGTTCTTTTGAAAATCAAGAAGACAAAAATGTCTACAATCACCATTTTTATTCAGCATTGTGCTACAGCTCCTAGATTACACAGTAACACAAGAAAAAGGAATAAAAAGCATGAAGACTAGAGAAAACCAAAACAATGTTGTTTCCAGATAATGAAATCTGTATAGCAATCCCAAAGAATGTACAAAAATAAACACATCATTCAAATGTCATCTATAGATCTGATATAAAATTAATGTATAAATAGAAATTACATTTCTATATATACAACAGAAGATGTACTGAAACAAAAAATACTGTTTACAATAGCATCAAAAATATTAGATGCCTGGCAATAGATAAATCTGACAAAGAATAAGCAAGATTTGTATCCAGAAAATTATAAAATTCTATTTCAAGAATACCCTAAAGAAGTAGAGAGATAACCTTGTTCATGGTTATGACAGTATCATACAGATGTTAATTCTCTCAAATTTGATCAACAGATTTAATATTTACAATTCCAATTTTTAAAAATTCAGTAGAGTGTGTGTGTATTGGGGGTGGGGGCATTCCACGTTTTAATATGTAGTATTTTTATTATTCAGTTGTAAATGTTTAGTTTCTACTATGATTTCAGCTTTAATACATTATACACAGGTATGTTTTTAAATTTCCAAATTATGAATACTTTTTTGTTTTCTAATTTAATGTCATTGTAATCAGAACAGGTGGTGATTATTTGAAATTTATTGCGATTTGATTTAAAACCTACTTTGTGGCCAATTTTTGTAAATGCCCTCTTTTTATTTGAGAAAAATGCATATTCTTTAATCGCCAGGACCTGGGTACACGATTCTAGGTAGGCAGCTATATTCTCTTAGCACTTTGATTACATAATACTTCAGAATCTTCTGACTTCTCTTTTTGTTGAGAGATCAGCTCTTAGTGTAGTTACTGTTCCTTTGTAGAACCTCTTTTTATTTTCTGGTAGCTTTTTTAATCTTTGTCTTGGGTGTTCTTCAGTTACATTAAGTATTACTAGGTGCAGATTTCCTCTTTATTCTGCTTGGTATATATTCTTTCATATCTGTGGACTTATCTCTTTATTTTTGGAATATTAGTCATCATCTCTGATTATATGTCTTCATTTCTTTAGGCTGTCTTTCTAAGCCTGAACCATCATCATGTCAGACCTTTTCATTCAGTTCTTATTGTCTGTTAACGTGTGTCTTCCATTTACCTGTTTCTCCATGTTGCCTTCTGATTAATTTTGTCATAGCTATCTTTGAGTTTTTAAATTCTGTCTAGCTATGTCTAATTTGCTGTTTAATCCATTCATAGAGTTTCTAATTTCACAGAGAATATTTTTTATTTCTAAAAGTTATATTTAAGATCTGCTTCATCATTTTAACAGATTATTTGTTCTTTCATAAATACTTACTATTTTTGTACCAGGCACTGTTCTAGGAGGTGGAGGTTATGTTCTGATATTTTTTGCTATTGTCTTTATTGAAATAAGAGTCACCATTTTAGCCATTCTAAAGTGTACGATTCAGTGATTTTTAGTAGATTCACAGTGTCATGCAACCAGCACCATTAATTCCAGAGTATTTTCATTACCCCAGAAAGAAACCTCATACCCATTAGGCATTTACTCTGCATTCTTTCTTCCCTCCAGTCCCTGACAACAATTAATATACTCTGTCTTTATGGATTTGTCTATTCTGGACATAAGTGGAATCATGCATTATGTGGCCTGTAGTGCCTGGCTACTCTCACTTAACATAATTCTTTTAAGGGTCATCCATGTTATATAGCATGTATCTTAATTTCTTTTTATGGCTGAATCATTTTATAGTATGGATAATGCCACCTTTTGTCTATTCATCACTTGTTTTCATGCTTTGACTGTTATGAACAGTTGCTGCTCTAAATATTTGTATACCAATTTTTATGTGAATGTTTTTAATTATGCCAGTTATTTTGTTTATTTAAACATTTCATTACCTGTTGTTTTATATATTGCATCCAATAACTCCAATCTGAAGCCCTTGAGTGTTTGAATCTATTGTTCTACTGAATCTCACTTGGAATAGCTTATTTCCTAAGCTTGGTCATTTACAATTGTGAGCTTAACATTTTATTTTTAATGCATTTTCATACCACATTAACTACCGATAATGTTATTGAAAAGTCAAAATAATGAATCAAGTAATAAAAATTCACAGACTGGGTTAATACTGTTTCTAAAGAGGAAGGAAACAGTAAGGTATAAAAATAGAGGCAGCAGGAGCACAGAGTTCACAGGTGTTTGTTTCCTTTCCTAGAGGGCTAAAAGTTTCTTCGAGCGAAAAAGCCACAACTGTTACCAGGGCCTCTCTCTGCCTGACTGTTTCTAAGTGTTGATTCCCTTTCAAGGATAGTGGTCTTTATAAAGGCCTCTTAGCCAGTGGAATTTTAAAAACCTGATATTTGGAGTGGGTTGAAAGTTAAAAGAATCTTAATTGTTTTCCCTCAGTGACCACAAATCTTATTTGTGGTTTTCAACTTCCTATTTTGACAAGGAGTTGGGGAAAATGCTAAAGGGGATACGATATATAAAACATTTTAGATTAAAGTATTTGAGTCTGAAACAAAAATTGTCAGGCACATTATCCACATTTTTAGTGTTCAGACCGTGTTTTTATTCAATGTAAATTGGTAGCATGGTCACATATTGGCCTTTAAATTATGGGTTCTTACACGGTCTTTGTGAATTGGAATTACTTGATAGGAATTTGTAGTGCAGGTTTTCTTTGACAAACCAGGTAACCTCTTGTGTTCCACTGCCATGCTCAGTTCTTCCTTTATTTAATTTACACTTGCATTAATCAAAAGAAATGCTATGAAGTGTTATAGTAGCGGCCCCTGAACTGAGTTTGAGTTCCTTTACATTGATTTCTTTCCCCCTCCTTATAGTGCTGTCAAGATTTTTGTTTTGTTTTTAGGGAAACATTCTAGTTCGAAAGGGTATATACATACCTTCCAGCTTATTCCTAGCTAACCTGCTATTTTGTCTTTTAATAATTTAGCCCAGGATCTCTTTTTGTGGACTTGTTTTATGCAGTTGTTCTAGTCTGTCCTCACCCTTTTGCTAATCATAAGTACCCTGATATATGCAAACTGTCTGTTGTTGCCTCTATTGAAACGTCCTTCCCACAACCTCAGGCTCTTGGCACCATACCCATCCTTCAAAATTGACCTCCAATATACTTTCAGTATCTTTTCTGATCATAAACCAGCTGTGTTTTTTCCCCTTCATGTTGCTTTATAAATCTTTTTGAGAATTTATCTGTCTTAATCTTATTATTGATATTTCTCCTGTGTTACTCTTTCCACCCAATTATAAACTATTTGCAGTCAAGTATCTTGTGTTGCTTATCTTTGAAATTATCTCTGGCAAGGCAGGTGGCCTTAGATGTGAAAGATGTTCATTAAATATGTGAAGAATTAGATTAAAGCAACACATTTCGTTTGAGATTCGCCTGAACTCTTAAAGGCAGCATTTGTGTCATACTTGTATATTTCTAATATCCAGCACACTGCCTTTGCAATTAACTTATCTTTTGAATTGCTGAGGAAAATATTTAAAGTTTGGTCCTTGTATTTTAGCTTCAAGGAAAAATCAACAAGTTGGCTACACATTAAGGGGAATTTTCTCACTTAAGTTATGAAAACTAAGGAATTTTTTATTCGATTAGAATTCTGTTAATTGGCATAGTTGGAAAAGAGTTTTTTAAACAATTAAGTAGCAATATTTTTCCTAAAGATGAACAGGAACTTTTTGTTTTCATTATAATTAGCAGAAACTGCTGTGTCTGCCCTATGATTAGTAATAATAAAACAGATTAAACTTCTTCCCTCTTCCAAAAATGCAGGTTCTTGTTAAACCTTTGGGAGACCGAGGATACCTTTTTCTTCTCTCTCCTTATCAAATGGTTTCTCCGTATGGTACGTAGTCTCTTTAATTTTTATAATTCTTTTTTAACTTTATGGTTAAAACACATTGCTAATGAATTTGGCTTCTTTTTTTTTTTTTAGAACATCAGACTACCAAGTCTCGAGTTCTACATGCTTTGTTTCTATTTCAAGAACCTAGAGGCATAGTTACTTGTAAGTTCTTTGACTATCTACATCTAGTCTTATAGATACCTACATTGAAAATTTACAGATAATTTCCTAAATATTTTGTCTTACATCATGTTTTGGGAAATACAGATGGTATTAAGAGCTATTAGCAATATAAACCACACATTATATAACTTGGTTTATTTTTCTTACTTTGAAAAATTATTTGTGTTCTACTAAATGTCTATTGTAATTGTTATAGTAGCTTGTGTGTTTTAGGGTTTTATAAAATATGGTATGATTATTTTTTAGCTTAGTTCATTTTTTGCATTCAGATTTTAGCAACTACAAAAGCATCACATACTGGGTTAAATATTAGGCCATTCAAGATTTCTCTAACATTACACTGATGTTGGAGAAAATTTGCTCTTCACCATTTCTAAGAACTAACTTTAATGGTATACTAAGGTAAAGTTCCCACTAATGGGTTTCACTGTTAGATTAAGAATGAGATTCTCAATTGTAGCATTTTTGCCTGCATGTCTCCTTATTGGACATAGAGATTTCATGTGAAGTGAAGTTATAATAGGAAGGAATGCCATTGCTATCCTTTGTAGGACTGTCTTTCTAGGAGCCTCAGATCTTGCCCTGCTTCTTTATTTCTTTTTATATTTTACTTGCCATGGGTTGAAAGGCCTAGCGATAATAGGAAATGAGATCTTCAACAAGTGGGTGTTTTTCCATTTCAAAATATGTTCTATAATTTCCTTTGTGTTAGTTTCTCATTGGCTCGTTTTAGTTTGCTGTACTTAAAAACATGTGATTAATACATTTCTACGTTACATATATGTATTAGGGTACAAATTAGTTTGGTTATCCATTAATGTATGAATGTTACATTTATTTGACAATATGTAGATCCATAATTGATTAGTTTCTTTATTGCTAACATGGCTTCCTTTTTTGTTTGTTTACAGCACAAAAAGGTTCAACCAATGTAGCACCACAGGAGAGACTTGAGAGCATGCCAGATGTATTAAAAATAACTCAGTTTTTACAGTTTGCTTTGATTCGGTGTCGAAAGGAATTCAAAAATATAAACACTATAAATTTTCATTCTGGTGTTGAAAAGTATGTAACTGAATTTTTTAAGCGAGGTTTTGGTTCAGGTAAACGAGAGTTCATTATGTTTCCATATGATTCACGATTAGATGATAAAAAATTCTTATACCCAGCTCCAAAAAATAAATCCCATATTGATGATTGTTTGCATACCTATATTTTTCGGCCTGAAATGTATCAGTTACCTATTTGTAAGTTAAAAGAGTTGTTTGATGACAATAGAAAACTTCAACAGTTCAGTCAACTTTCAGATTATGAAGGCCATGAAGAAATGAATGGTACAAAAAAGAAATTTGGAAAACGAAGTAACTCAAGGGGTGAGACTATTAAACCTGGAAAGCAGAAGTCATCTCACTCTTTGGATTATGATAAGGATAGAGTCAAAGAATTGATTGATTTGATTCAGTGTAGGAAAAAAAATGTGGGTGGGGACTCAGACACAGAAGATATGAGAAGCAAAACTGTCTTGAAGAGGAAGCTTGAGGATCTACCTGAAAATATGAGAAAGCTCGCCAAAACCAGTAATTTATCTGAAAATTGCCATCTGTATGAAGGTAAAAATATCAGATTGCTCTTATATATACAAAAATAATAACCCAAAATATAGTAAAGTAGTTCTGTCCTTTCTTCTAGTATGAAGGTCTGCAAATTACAACCTGCACGCCAATCTACCTTGTTTTGTTTTGTAGGGAAAGTTGTACTGGAATACAGCCATGTCTGCTCATTTATGTGTATATGTAGGTGCTTTCATGCTATAATGGCAGAGCTGGGACAGAGACTCTGGCCCACAGAGCCTAAAATATTGTCTGGTCTTCACAAAGGATACTTGCCAACTTTTGCCCTAGCACATCAGAGATCTGAATTGTGTAGCTTAGAAAAACAAAAAGTATGCTCAGCTTTTATCGTACTAATTGGACCTTCTGTCCTTTGTGTTCCTTTAATTTTATAATTGGAAAAGTATAACAATATTGTGGTTGGGAGTGGGAAGTTGTTTAGTGAAAGAAATTTGAGCTTTAAAATAAAATTTCTTAGAAGTATACACATATTCTTTTCCACCCTAGGAATCCAGTAGTGTGTTTGCCTTTTTCTGTTTTTCTAGTTTTCATTGCTTTTTTTGTTCTAGTTGACATAAAAAGAAATGGGAGGCCTTTCTCTTAAGTCTGTGTTTCAATATTGCAAGTAATTTAAAATATTTTTTCATGTAGATTTTTAATATCTTAACACTGCTAGTCCATAGTAATAGAATATGTTTCTTTACATTCAGGGACCTTTGATGTCATGATCTATATTTTGTGATGCTGCTGCTGTTCTTATTAATTAGGTAGATCTTAAATAACATGTGGCTAGTGGCTGCCATATTGGATAGTGCAGAAAGTTTAATTAAAATGAAATAAAAATTCATTTCCTGTGTTATACCAGGTACACCACTGTACTGAACAGCACAAATAGAGAACATTTGCAGCATTGCAGAAAGTTTTCTTTGACAGTGCTGTTTTCAGCAACTTCAGGGTCTTTTCTTTTTCCTTTCAATGTTTTCTTCCCTCCCTGTGTTCTAATCACCTGGATGGCCTTCCTGGCTTCTATCACTCACTTCAGTACCATGTTCTTCTCAATATTGCTTTGCTAATTTTCTACAAATCTCAGCTTCTGTATTCAAAGGCTTTGTTATATAGACTGGCCACATTGAACCTGAATAGCTGTTTCCCATTCTTCCTTCACATGCTCCTCAGTTAAAGCTCATGTTTCTCAGAATATGTCATGATTAGCCCTTCTCTTTCTTTTTTCTTGAACCATCTTTAATTTTTCTGAAGTGTCATATCTTTGCAGTTATAGCCCCTTAGAACATATTTCTGGTTGTTCTGCTCCTTGATGGTTTTTATCTCCTTTATTATGCTGGATTTCTGCTGTATGCTGAACCTATTGGCTCAGATGCATACTGTCTTACACTATTCACATGTGTCTTGAGAATTACTTACCATGTGCTAGGTGCTTTACATATATGGGCTCATTTAGTTCTTGAATGCTAGACATTATCCTTATTTTACAGATGAGAAAATCATCTCAGAAGTTAAATAACTTTATAGAAAGTTATATAGTTCACTAATCCATGATTGAACTCAGTTCTGACTGACTCTAAAGCATTGTTCCTAAACCTGACTGTATTTCCTACCACTGAACACAGAATAGGCAAGGTAATTAAATTTTGATGCTGTTTTAGCTAACAATAGACTGATTTTATACATGTGAAAAAATATTTGTGGATGAAAATTAAGGCTTTATCAATAATTAAAATGATGGGGAAGCCATGCTAATTACTACAGTAGACCAAAGGAGAAATGGAATGGGGAGAGGGGTCATGTCGATGCATTAAACTAGAACTAGTGATCATCAGACTTGCATTTCTAGATGTTCCTCACTTGTTTCTTTGTAGTATTTTGCACACTTTATTTCTGATTTCTAAAAGTCGAGATTTAAAGGTTGTATTCTAACTTCTAAAATACCTTGATGATTTGGTGATGAACCCACTCATTTTATAAGAGATATCCTCCTATTCTCACTACCCCCTTTAACATCAACTTTTTTTGAGATACGATTTATATACCATGTACCTATTGTACAGTTTGATGAGTTTTGATAGCTATATTACCACCACTACCATTTTTATTATGCCCAAAAGTTGCCTTGTACTCCTTTGTAGCTTAATCTTACCCCACTACTGATCTGTTTTCTATCTCTGTTGATTAGTTTTGCCTGCTCTGTAAGTATGTATGATTGGAATTATACAGTATGTACTCTGTTCTTTGATGTTTTATTTTTACTGTGGTACATTATACCATACCTAAATTGTAAGTCCTGACATCTACCTAGGTTTTACCTTCCTTCAACATTAAAAGCACATGACTTTCTGAATGTCTACACTCTTCACAAGTTCATAAATGTATTACTGTACAGATTACCCAGATTTATACCTGCTTTCAGCCATGTCTTAGTAAATGTTTTCTCTTAATAGTGCTTTCTGTTCTTAGTGCAAGGTTAGTATAGATTTCTTTAGGATGTTTTGGTATCTTTAAAATCCAAGCTTTGTTATGAATTCAAGTAATCTAGTCAGTTGAGATAAGGCTTAGATGGTAAGAATGTCCTTAAGATGTCTTAAGGACAAAATGTAATAGCTATAAAGGTGATAGAAATCTTAAGTCATGAGTTCTCTATAGTAGATTTTAGTGTAATCTGCATAGCTTGCAAAACAGCAACAGATATTTTATCTGTTGCCAAGCATTTGGTTGACTTCAGAATTTTGGTGGTAGATTTCAAGGTAACTATAGTATGGTTATTAATATCCATGTTACCAACTTGATGTTTGAGCTCATTTCTCTGTTAATAGAGTTTTCAAATAATATAAATTTTCATTTAATGGGGATGTTGACCTCTGTGCAAAAATTTGGAACCAGTTACATTTGTAAAGTAATGGGTGGATATACATGTAAAACCTAAGCCAGTGTTTTGATTGGGTTCCTGCCCACAGATGTCTTATAATAAATAATTTTTATTTTTTATTATTATTTTGTATTAATCCCCACCCAAGGACATGTTTGTTTATTTTAGAGAGGGGGGATAGGAGGGAGTTAGAGAGGGACAGAAACATTGATGTGAAAGAGAAACATCAGTTGGTTGCCTCTCATACCCACCCCGACTGGGGACTGAGCCTGCAACCTAGGCATGTGCCCTGACCGGAAATCGAACCCGCCAGTCTGTGGTTTGTGGTATGATGCTCCAATCAATTGAGCCACCCTGGCCAGGTCATGATAATTAATTTTTAGTTATGTTTGAGTTTAAAATTTTTATACTAGTCGTCCAAACTCTACTTTAAGAGATGATTTTTCTTTCTCTTTTCCCTTCAGAGTCTCCACAGCCTATTGGCTCACTTGGGCATGATGCTGACTTGAGACAGCAGCAGCAGGATACCTCTAACTCTGGCGTTTCTGACATCCATAGGCTGTTTAATTGGCTGTCAGAAACACTAGCAAATGCACGCCATTCTGATGCATCCCTGACAGACACAGTCAACAAAGCCTTAGGATTGAGCACTGACGGTGCCTATGAAGAGCTGAGGCAAAAGCATGATGAATATGAGTTGAACTCTAACCCAGATAAGAAAGAGTATGAGCAACCTACTTGCATAAAAATTGAAAATGCACATTTTAAGGGTACTCAGAGCCCATTGCCAGAAGCTGATAAGTCATCTGTAAAGTATCATGTTGCTGTTTCTACCAGTGAAGTAGGCACTGACCATAAATTACATTTGAAAGAAGTAAGCATATATCTTTTGATTATATTGTTTGTTTTTGTGAATGTGTGTGAAAGAGAAGATGTGCTTCAGTGAGTGTTTTTCTCCTTTTTAAAAAGAAAAAAAAAATGTACATTTCAATAAAAATGTCTGTCCAGGACAGTATTTCTAAGTTATTCCTTTTTACAGAGATAAGTACAGAGTAGTAGTTTTCCTTCTTGTTTATAGGTTTATGTATAGTGTAAACTTTACCTGTTGTGGTAAAGTTAAGGCTAGATGATCTGTTTTTCAGAAATTGCTTATTGGGGGTTAATACCATAGCATTTCATAATAAAGTTGAATTCTCAAAACATTGGCTTTCTGTTGGAAGTACCATAACCTATAGGTGAAGCAGATGAAGTCACTAAAGTCAGTGCACTTGTTTTACAAACAAGGTTAGGTACTTTGTATTTTTCAAATAGGAATGGAAAATGAGTGGATTACCACTGAAGTGACACTCAGTCTTGCTTGACAGGGCATCCAGTTTGTTTATGTGTTTAGAGTACTGATATCTAGTAAGAAGCAGCCTTGTCTTCCCCCAAGAAGTGGCTGCATCACTGGGGAACAATATCAGAACGGCACCATATTCCTAAGGGTTATTTCTAATTTGCTCTTTCCTTCATTTTCTCCTCCCTACCTTTGAATAAGTCATACACATGTCTCCAGGCTTTGTCCAGGTAGTTTTTGGGTATTTTAGGGGGAGGATGATGGCATGAGGCTCACTTAGGGAGATGTGTAAAATGGGCACTGAGGAAACTAACCTATATTGTTAACATTTCCTAACATATTTAATACTCTCAATTGAGTTGATGGGGGCGTAGGCCAAACCCAGCCCCCTGCCTATGTTTGTAACTAGAGTTTTTTTGGAATACAGCCATGCCCATTTGGTTTTAAGTATTGCCTGTGGCTGCTTTTGCAGAGCTGAGTATCTGAGTATACGGCCTGCAAAGCCTAAAATACTTGGTGCTTTACCAGAGAAGTTTATCAACCTCTGCTCTAAAATCAACATAAAATTGCGTTTTGAAGGAAAATATGTTTTAATTTGAAGCCAGAGTATTATCACTTTACCATGTTGATTTGACTAATTTTCAGTGTTTTTGCTGTGAAAAAATAGTTGTTTATTTTTGACATTAAAATCAGTTGAAAAGAAAGCTATTGAATATGTCCTCTAATTTTTAGGATCCAAATTTAATTAGCATGAATAATTTTGAAGATTGCAGTTTGTGTCCCACTATTCCCGTTGAACATGGATTCCATAAACAGTCTAAGTCAAATGATGTTGAAGAGACTGAAATACATTGGAAACTGATTCCAATTACAGGTAAGAACAAGTGTACTGGGAATTAGGTTTGCTTGGTTTTACTTAAGGAACAGTTTCCTGAAGGGTTTCAGCTTTTCTAGATTCCGCTCTTGGGTCACTAGGTGCTTCATCTTACTTGGCTCTGACATGTTCCGTGTCTCATTTTGAGCAATAAAATGTTCACTATAGAGTGTGCAGTTCTTAGTTAGCATCAGCAAATATCTGCAAAAAACCCTATTAAAAGTAGGGATTTAAAACATACTTGTTCACTATATGGAGTTTAGCATGCAGACTTCTAAATGAAAATTGTTGGCAGAAATAGTTTCCACTGAGGTGAGATAGCTATAGAGATGAAGTGATGATCTTGGATAGCCAATAAATGCTATCTGCTTAGTTTAGAAGCTTCTCTGTAGCAAGCTGTCATCTAAGAAGTGGTCATTTTGAGGTTCATCTATTTGAAGTAAAATTGATTTCCTAATATTGGATAGAGAAATTAGATCATTACGGAGGATATCCTGAAATGGTCCAATGCAAACATCCTAGAAAGCTTACTGAACCATGAGGTAAGAATAGTTTAGCAAATGTTGAAAGATCATTTTGAAGTATTCTGATTTCTCTGTGCAGATACATATATAAACATACACCCATACATCTTACATACTCTTAATATTCTAAGTTCTTACTCATCTTTGTTAGCTAAGCATTTTTGGAAATATTTCCAGGGCACATCTTTTCCATTCCTAGGCTTTTATTTAACCTTTAAAAAGAAAAGAAAAACAGATTTTTCCTAAAAAAAAAAATAGACTGACTTGTGATCTAGAAGCTACTGAAACCTCCAAGGACTCTGAGAAGATTTGCTAAAACGTTGATGAATTTCCATGGACTTCAGCACCATTCTATACTTAGTACCTTACCAGAGAGGGCAAGAGGCCCAAATGTGATGGTAGAGAGGCAACTGGTTCTCACTTAGGAACTGGAGGTGTCACCTTGAGTGTGAGAAAAAGAATAAGGAAGTAATTGGTGCATGATGATTATCCCAACCGTTCCTCATTTGGACACGTTTACAGTTGATGTTCAGAGCCATTTGAAGGCACTGATATTCCGTCATCACCTGAAGAAAAACATCTAGGTGTTTGATATTCCGTCGTCACCTGAATAAAAAGGGAAGCAACTTCCCATTTTTGAATGACCATTCAGAATTATTTTAGGCAAAAGGAGGAATTCCTGGGTTGGTTAGCATTTTGGGTTGTCTAAAAGGTACTAAATGTGTATCACCAATACCTAAAGAGAGTCTACAAATCTAATGGATGCTTTCTGTCAGAAGGGAATGCAAGAAGTCCAGAAGACCAGCTAAGGAAACATGGTGAGAAACAAACACCAGGTGAGAAGGCTTGCTTTGCTTTTCTTCCCACTGTGTCCTTATTCAGAATTTCTACTTGGCGTTCCTAGCCTTTCATCAATAGGGTGTCAGTGTAAGTTCTGTTAACTACAGAAAGTTTGAATATCATATTTGTATTATATTATTAATTGATTTGTATCAAAATTCTTAGAATATATTCAAAGAAGCCACTAGATATTGATCACATTTTCTTCACCATCTATCTGATGATGACTTGGGAAGACCAGAGTATTTTTCTTAATCCATTTCTGTAGAATATTCTATGAGAAGCAGTCTTTAAATTTCTCTTAAATTTATGCTAACGGCATCTCTTCCTCAGTTAAGCATCTGTTTAAGTATTTTGTTTATTTTCTAATTGGATTTATTGATTTGTGAAAAATCTTTATATTCTGGATACAAGTCATTGTGAAATATATGTATTGTGAATGTCTTCTCCCAATCTGTAACTTGTCTTTGTATTTTCTTAACAATATCCTTCAAAATAGATGAAGATTTTAATAAAGTTCAATTTGTCTTTAAAAACAATTTTCTCTTAAACACTTGGAGGTGAGGCCATTTATCTTTTAGGTACATTATTCCTAATCTTGAATATTTTTACCCAATTCTTCTTCTAACAAATATTAGGAAACTTTTGGGTTCCAGAAACAATTACAGATAGTAATGATTAGCTAGTTGCAGTGGGTGCCTAAAAGAGACTCTTTTGTCTGAGCTCAGTCAATTCAACATTCCTGCATGATCATAGACTTTTTTTGTTGCATAAGAGTTTGGTGGTGGGTCTTTTTTATTTGTTTCCATTTTGTTGATCTTACTCTTTCAGAAGCCTTAAGTGTTTTTGTTTTTGTTTTTTTAATTTGGAAGGAAAGCTAATTCGCTTTTGAATTTTAGTAGGTCTTTATGGTTATTCCTTTTTTTTTGAAAATTCAAAAGACTTTAAGATTTTCTTGAAGAAAGCTATTATGTCTCCTAGGAAAACATGACAACAAATATATGACAAGGAAAAGTGCACAAATCTTTAGCATACAGCTCAATGAATTTTTACATATGTTTGCAGTTATGTGACATCTCCTAAATCAACAAGTAGAACACTTCCAGCACTCAAGATTTTCTTCTGCATTTTCCTAGTCGGTACTCTCTCTGCTCCTCATAGTAACCACTAAATCTGACTTCTTCACCATACACTAGATTTACCTGTTCTGGAATTTAAGATAAATGGAACCTCACGTGTCCTCTTGTTTTTGGATCTTCATGTGATGTCTGAGATTCACCTGTGTTTCGCGTCAGTAAATTCTTTCTCATTAGTAATTCTTTCTCATTAGGAGCAGCAGTTATCTTATGTACGCTTCAAAATGCTTGCTCAGCATTGGCATACCATCTTGATATTTTGTGACTGAAAGAAAAATATCTGAATGATGCTGCCTTTAGCAAAATCACTACTACCCTTTCACTTAAAAGTTAAAGTACTGTAGTGCTTGAATGACAGCAGAAAACATGCATTATTATGGATATTGACATGTGTTCCTTTAAGTCATTTATTGATGAAAACATGTTTAAAGTAAAGTCTCTTAAAATTATGTGGAAGAAATTTGTGCAAAATAAAATTAGGTGATCATTTGCTTTTCTAAAATGGATTTAATTTGGGGTTTTTTTAGTATAGGGAATTCCCCAGGTGGATTTAAGTTATATTTCATCTTTTAAAAATTCCCTTTATCCATAGACCTTCAGAAATAAGTTTATTGGTACCAACTATAGCTATACATTTTGGCAGCAAGTATTTCATTTAAAATAATAAATGACTCAGAAGTTTTTAAATTAACAGATGGTCGTCCTCAACCCATTTGTTTTATGAAATAAAATAAATTTTTTTTTACTTAAATCAGACATTTGACATGGTACATAATTCAAGAAGTACAGAAATACTTGAGAAAGTAAGTTTTCTACTCTTAGCCCAAATATTTTATATATGCTAAACTGTATATTGAAATTTAAGAAGGACATTCAGTATTCCTGATTTATTTTATAGAACTTGAATTTTCTGATTTATCAGTTCATACCATTGTAATTCTTACCGTGGTATTGGCTATTTTGCTCCCCTTCTTCCACCTACAGACCTGCTATGGTCTTCTAACGCTTCTGACTGGTACCTTTGCAGTAGTTAATTGTTATAGTAGTTCATAGTAACCACTGGGGTTGGTAGAGAAATGTTACAAGCTGACTGCTTCTGAGGCTGTTTAAACCTTTAGAAATGTGTGAATGTGGGGAAAATCAAAACTGAATTTTGTGTGAAGAGGGCATGCTGCTACACCTGGGTGAATAGGAAATTCACTATATCTGTAGTTTTGAAAACTAGTACCTGGACTTTCTGATTTAGAGGTGTCATTTCATATACTAGAATAGCAATTTGTTATGGAATGTTGGCTAAGAGTTTAGAAAAATAAGTAGTTTTTTTAAAGGATAAAATTGTGTAATATATCAATCTTCCAGGCAAAGATCACAATTTTTTTTCCCCCTAAAATATTAAATGGTTGTTAAAACACATTTTCCCCTTGTTTTATAAAAAGGGATTTAGGGTACCTGTTTTGAAATGTAATTTCAAAAATATACTGTTTCAATTTAGGATTTGTAGGTGGGGAGGGAATATGATTTTATGGGTTGAGTTAGTTGTCAATAGTCAAAAGTTAAATAGTTTGTTAGCATCAGCTAGCTGAATGACCTCTTTATCTCAAACGGGTTATTAGCTATTGTGATTTCTCTTGGAATTATTTTGAAACAAAATAAAACTACCTAGGAAAGCACTATTAAAAATGTTACTCTTTATTGCAGCTTTGAAATATGTTCTCTTGTATTATTGAGCTTTTTTCCCCTGATAAATTGAAATCCCTAACATTATAGGAAGTCCACTAAGCAACCTCATAAATTATTCTTAAATTTTTAATGCAACTCTTGGCAGTTATTCCCACATCATTTCAGTTTGGAATTGTTCTGATTGCCTTACACTTAAATATTCATGTTAAAACTGTATTACTATAGTAGACATTACTTGGCAGAGAATATAGGGATTGAGTAAGCTGTTGAGGCTGACCATTCTGATTAAAACATGTCTATTAAAGTTAGACAGAAGGTGAGGAAGCAGAAATAAGGTAGGGACTTAATTCGTATTGATGCCAAATTGGTCCTGTTCAGACCATTATTTGAGTTTTTTTATTCTACCTAGCATAATTAATTGTAAATATATACTTGACCTGACATTTTTTTCTCATTTATAAGTTTGTCTTTTCAAATTTTATGCTTGTAATTGCTCTTATAATAATAAACTCTTCCCATATAGGTATGAAATCACCAGAAGAACAACTGGTGTATCCGCCACCACAGGAGGCCTTTCCTAACGACCCCCGGGTAATAAGTAGACAGAGAAGTTCTGATTACCAGTTTCCATCCTCTCCATTTACAGACACACTAAAGGGCACCACTGAGGATGGCGTGTTGACAGGTCAGGTGGTGAAGGCGGAGGAGCAGTGTGTGCCAGCAGCAGAGCCGCCTGCAATGAGTGAAACCACAGAGAGGACAGTGTTAGGAGAATACGATGTCTTTTCTAGGAAGATAGAAGAGATTTTGAAGCAAAAGAATGTTTCATATGTCAGTAGAATTTCCACACCTATCTTTTCAACACAAAAGAAAATGAAACGACTTTCTGAGTTCATATATTCTAAGACTCCTAAAGCTAGTGTACAGGAGTTTGTAGATGGCTTGCATGAGAAACTAAATACTATTATTATCAAAGCATCAGCCAAGGGTGGGAATTTGCCACCAATTGGTCTTAATGGTTCTGGTACTAAGATAGCATTGAATCCTCTAGGAAGACATGTCATACCAGTGCCCTCAAGTGACTTTAACAATAAACACCTCCTTGAACCACTTTGTGGTGATACTTTGAAAGATATCAACTCTGATGATCAGCATTCTTCAACTTTGGGTTTAACTGAAGTAGAAGTGAACCAGCCACACCATGCCATGGAACTAATGGTGACTTCTGATCATACTGTACCTGATGATATTGCTCAGGAACCAGAAGAAAAAGAAACAGCAAAATCACCCAGTGATGTAAACATTTCTGCCCAACCAGCTCTCTCAAATTTTATAAGCAAGTTAGAACCTGAAGTATTTAACAGTTTAGTTAAAATCATGAAAGATGTCCAGAAAAATACTGTGAAATTTTATATTCATGAAGAAGAAGAGAGCGTGCTCTGTAAAGAAATAAAGGTAACTAAATGAAAAGGTAATAGTCATGCTGTATTAGTCATGCTGTATAAACTTGTCATATTGAGTTTGATCTCTATAAAAAGGAATTTTCTTGTTTAAAATATTTTCATAATTTAATGCAGAGTAGAGTAAAAGACTAAGTTCAACTAAATGAAAACCTCTGATGCAAATATCTTAGAATTTAGAATCTTGTTTTATAAAGTGATTTTAAAGACCATTACTACATACTGCAAATACCTTTAAACTGTTGATTCAAAGACTTTAAATGTTTCGTATTTGGGTTTTTAGAGAAGGGCAGGGAAAGATACAGAGGGGTGAAGGAAATTGTCAGTGTTTACCTTGTGGGGTTTATTGGTAAACTAGAAAAATGAAACTGTCCAGGGATAACCTAGTGATAATACATTTTGGTTTTTCTTGATACCTGGTTATATCAGGTTCCCCCCAAAACTGAAATTATTTTCTGAAGGGCAAGCCCCTTGTAGTACATACAGACTTCCCTAGCTAGGTGTTTGAGGAACTCATCTGTGTCAGTGCATAGCTGGTGGTATTGTGAGAGGCTGTGTTTTGCTTTAGTGAATTATTTTTGAAGACTCTTAATGCTTTTGCCCATTTCATGATGGATGATTTACAAGCACACCTGCCCATATCACGCTGAGTATTCAGCAGTTTTTTAACCAAAAAATGGCATGACCCCTGTTCTCCACCCTTCCTGTTTACCTGCTGTCACCCTGAGTGACTTTGTTTTTGTTTCCCTGAATGAAAAAAGTCATCAAAGGGAAATGTTTTGCTGATATGGAAGAGGTGAAACAAAAAGTGGTAGGAAAACTAAAAAGCATCAAGGTCGACAATTTCAAGGACTTGTTCTAAGCAGTAGGAAAAACATCTTGATTAGGCGTATTGCATCAAATGGAGAGTACTTTGAAGGTAATTGAAGTTTAAACGTGAGGATTTATTTGTAAGAGTAAATACACAGTTTTTTATAAATCTGTTTTGTTTGGGGTGCTCCCTTGTATTGATCAAAAAATACTATGATCCTGAAAGACTCCCCAATCATGAAAGATTTTCCACTGCAAGATATATATTTTTTCTACTGAAGCTACAGAGTAGATGAGCATTTTCTGGTTTAAAAAAAATACATGTATATAGTGTTAGAAATCTATAACATTTGTGTATATAGGGTTAGGTACCTATAACATTTGTAATAATAGGTATATAAATTATAATACTATATCTAAACTATTCTATGGTTTTAATATTAACCAATTAGTATTCACTGAACTATTGGATTTTAATTCTTAAGGGAATACCTTAAGTTTTAAAATAAATGCCCACTCCCATTTCTAGAGTTTACATACCATGATGAGGTTCTGATTGTTTTGTAAGTGGAAGCATAAGAAACTATAAATAATTGGCTTATTATCTCAGGGTGGCCCAGAAACTCCATGTTAGTGACATGTCTTGAGCCTTTGTCAATTTGGGGATTTCATATTGATGTCAGCATATTTCCTGTGGTGTACCCATGAGAACAGAAGAGCATGGAAATGAAGGAAGCAGAGTGCTCAGTCTGTCTTTTAGTTCCTTGTGGTTTCTTGGGAAGAATGAAACCAGACTTACTAGGAATTCCTTGGTTACATTTTGCCTTGTATGACTGAATGTAGAGTTTCTCTTTTTTTCCCACCCCCAGCAACATGTGCTCAGGCATGGCACTCTTTGGGGCATAGCTGCATGTTGGTGCGGGGCTAGATGAGAAAATAGGATGGGCACAGGTCCCAGTATGCTCAGCATTACTCCTCCTCCCCCAACCACATTTTGAAACTAATTGTAACAGGAAATGCATTTATTTATGAATAGTGCTTTTAATTCATTTTGGCATGGAATAAATTACATTTCTGTTGTTTAGGGGAAGAAGGCTCTGTGTTTTACAAATCTGATAGGAAATCAGATTGGAACTTTAATTCTTTTAATCAATATTCTTTGGAAAATTTCCAGAAAAAATGTTACAAAGACTAAAAACTTTATGAATATAATTTTAAGCTTCTCAGGTGTTTCTGGGGTCAAGCTGATTTGTTATTGTATGAGTTAAACTGATCTAAAATGAACTCAGATTTAAAGCTTCTTAATGTAAAAAGACCAAAAATTACAAGCAAGCCTTATAGACAGTAATTTGTCTATTCATTATCTGACTGTAAGCTTGTAAGCTACTCTTAGATCTGCTCAGAAGCTTTACAGGTTAGGTCAAAATCAAACAATGTAGTAGATGCTGCTTTAGTTTGGGGGTACACAGAAACATCCTCTTTGGGTGTGACACAGACAGCTCTTAACAGATCAGTAGACTGGTTGTGAGGCAAGCTGGGTTTAGATTTATGCTTATCTAACCAGCTGTGCCAACTTTGAGAAAATTAATCTGCACCTGTGTCTGTGAAATGCGGACTGTAACCTAGGATCCTATAGTTTGCTTCAGAGTTCAGGATTCCACCAGCAAGCAAAGAGAACTCTGCCTAGACTACTTACCTTGTGTCCTTTGAAAGAGTACCATGTCATCAGCATGGAGGAAGGTCTTAGATGGGAGAGTATTTTGCTTGAAGGTGTAACTTGACAAATGTGGCTAATTATAGTATGTGAATACCACTGTACATACTGAAGCTCCTTATGAATGATTTTGGGGCTGTTGTGAATTAAATGAACTACAGTGTGTGGGAAACTGGGTTGTAATTCTAAAGGACTGTACCAGTAACATTGCTGCAAATAACCAAGGGCCTGCTTTGAAAGAAAAGGAAATGGGGATGAGGAAATGGTTAATGATTGGGTAGGCTCTGGGTTGCCCAAAGTAAGCAGTGGAGCTGGGTTAAGAAGTTGGACCAATCCATTGTTCTTGTGGTTCTTTCTTTTATCCCACACTGAAATTTACTTGGCTTTGATTACATAGCATTTTGTGACATTGTGACTGTGACCATTTAAGCTCTGAGCTTTAGATTGAATAAGAAGAAAAGCAGATTTGATCCTGAGGTCCCTAGATCTAGCTTAAGCTTATATGTTTATCAGTGTATCTTGCATTTTAGTGTTAAATGGGTTTTTGTAAAGATGCTTTTTAATATTGATGTGCTTTTTTTCAACAGGAATATCTTATCAAATTAGGCAATACAGAATGTCATCCAGAACAGTTTTTGGAAAGAAGATCAAAATTAGATAAACTATTAATTATTATTCAGAATGAAGACATTGCAGGTTTCATTCACAAGGTAGACTATTAAGTCAAATTTACATCTAATTTTGGTTATAAAAACACCCTTACTATAAAATCTGTATTTGAGACTAAAGTGTTTGTTTTTTAAAATATCCTCATAAGCTTTAAAAAAGATAAAACTTGAGGTTTTGGATATTTAGGGCTTAAGACCTAAATGACTCTTCTGTGAGTTAGCTTGTGAGAATTTAAATGGAGCCACATCACAGACCTTCCACATCACTCATATGACTATTTAGTCAGGACTGAGAATATTGACTTATTGAATGCTAGTGGGTCTGCTGACTCTCTTTATATTGTTGTCATTTCATACAAAGTCCCAGGTAAAACCTATTTTCATCCCCTTTCCCTTGAATTTGGAGGTACCCCATCATCCAGTCTTACGAGCCTATCTCAAATCCTACTGCCTTTTGAAGCCTTTCCTGATGTTCAGTACATAGGTTCTTGCCATCATCTGAATTCTGAGTATTCACAGGGCCAGACAGATTAGTATTTTTCATTCTGTGTTTTCAGGTGTGTTGTGCCTTTTCCTTAGTGTTCTGTTCATGGTAGGCACCCACTACATAAGTGTTGGTTTATATATTTGGAAATAATGTTGGGAATATTATTTAGTGCTTGGCTTTCCAGAGACGACATACTAATATAGGTTAGCCATAGTGCATTTTGTTAGACTTTCCTTACAGATTATTTCACATTTGAGTCAGTTCATTCCCTTGCGTGTCCTTAACTTCTGTTTTTATTTTGGTATTTACACAGGTACCTGGTTTGGTGACTTTAAAGAAGCTCCCCTGTGTTAGTTTTGCTGGTGTTGATAGTCTGGATGATGTTAAAAACCATACGTACAATGAATTATTTGTGTCTGGAGGTTTTATTGTGTCTGATGAATCCATTTTAAATCCAGAAGTTATCACAGTTGGTAAGATATATGCATTCTTTTGAGCATGTAACTTATGTCATTTTTAGGTTTTTCTCAGTAATGACTCACTCATGCTTTTTAATGTATTGTCTGTTCAGCTAATCACAAATAACTACATTTCTATAATTTTCTTGAGCTTTTTACCACAAATTTCCCATTCTTGGTCTTTACAAATAATTTCCTCTAAATTTGGTATAAAGCAAGGCTCTCTATTCCTACTGCACTTGGATCACTTCTGGTTTATTATCATCAACATGTTCTTTTTTATAATGTATAGATGTAACGTTCTTAGACCTAAAAGAGAATATGTAGATTTGTCTCCTTTAGAGAGAGGGAAAAAAAGAAAGAAAATACTACATAGGAATGTAGGTGTTCTATACAATATCATCATACACTTCTTCCATAATTAAATTTGGGCGATTGCTGTTTATTGAATTGAAAGTTAACTTAATTATCTTTAACAGAGAACCTTAAAAATTTTTTGACATTCCTTGAAGAACTTAGTACACCAGAAGGAAAATGGCAATGGAAAGTCCATTGTAAATTTCAGAAAAAACTAAAGGAACTGGGCAGGTAAGAGTTCAAAAATAAGTATAATGGTTGTTGATTTAACATTTTTTTGTTTGTGTTCACAAAGTTGCCGTACTTCTCTGTGTTTATAGATTATGGATGCTGTTCAGTTTTCACAGATGTCCTTAACCAGCATAAGGGAATGTGATACTGAATTATTGTAGCCTGTTTGCAAGTGATATTGTTTGGGTAGAAGTCTGCTTAAGTTCTAGTTACGTATGTAGATAAAATTGGTTTTATCTTTGCTACTGAAGCATTTTGAATAATAATAAAAATGGAATAATCAGCATTATATTTTTACTGAACTGTATATGTCAGCTAGATCAGGCTGTCTCCCATTTGGTGGCTACCTTTTAGGCAGCTAATTTGGTAACATCACACAAGGATTAATCTCAACATGATTAGGGGATTTGTGATTATTAGGACATTCATTTATGTAAATAGGTGATTTTTAACATGCCTGAAGTCACTTCTCAAAGTGTGAAACTTAGAATAGCAATTACTTTGAGAGGCTCCACAAATTACGTAATCAGATGAGTTTGGGATACTGTATCGTACTACTAGAGAGTCCATACATTGTATAGACACATTTAAGGATCTGAGAAACTCTATAGTTAAGAATTTTGTAGTTAGGCATTTCCTAAACTTAGACCACAAACGATTTCTTCTAATACCCATTGACATTCTATGACACACACTTAGGGAAATTCAGGCTTAAATAATTCTAAAGCATTTAACTTTTGGTAGTAATTCACTTTTTTAAAAACTTGTTTTATCTTCAGATGTTATCTTTATATAACAGGTAACACTACTGAGGCCTAAAGTTTTAACTTGTACAAAGTTATTGCCATGGTCTTCCTGACAATAGTAATTTCTACCACTTGTTGCCTTTGAGCCTGGAGATGTAGAAATAGCTTAGAGCTATGTATTATTTTTTTTTTTTTTTGTCTATTTGTGCCCTTCATTAAAGTTCTAAATTGGGGAAACTAAAGGGAACTGTAATTTGTTACTTAGAAAGTAAATGACTGGTTGAGATTTTAGTTTACACTGAATAACTAGCCCTGAAACTTTGCACCCAGAGAAAGCCCTGTACTTACAGGTGGGTTGCACAATCCCTGCTATCCCTCTCTCTCCTAAGAAGCACACCTACATCAGGTAGTGGGCTAAGCAGTGCAGTTGTCATTAGTTGCCTCAAATTAGAAACTGTGGTTTTATTTTTTTTTAAAGATTTTATTTTATTTTCAGAGAGAGGGGAAAGGAGGGAGAAAGAGAGGGAGAGAAACAGCAATGTATGGTTGCCTCTCACATGACCCTCACTGGGGACCTGGCCTGCAACCCAGGCATGTGCCCCGACTGGGAATCGAACAGGGACCCTCTGGTTCCCAGCCCACGCTCAATCCACTGAGCTACACCAGCCGGGCAGAAACTGTGGTTTTAATTTGAAGCAGAAACTTCCATAATAAATTTTAGAAATGTAGATCTAAATACTGAACTACTTAATTTCACAGATTGAACGCTAAAGCCCTAAGTCTGCTGACACTTCTGAATGTCTATCAGAAGAAACATCTGGTTGAAATTTTGTCATACCACAACTGTGACTCACAAACTCGAAATGCTCCAGAATTGGACTGTCTTATCAGACTTCAGGCTCAGAACATACAGCAACGGCACGTCGTCTTTCTAACAGGTGAGCAGTCATCTGAAGCGTTCTATTATGAATATGGGAATGTCAACAAAGGGATTTTGTGGGGGCTGTCATGGGTATTGACTGTTAAGCTATGATTCTGAGAAGGTGGAAGAGTGTTTTGTGAGGGCTGGGGGCAAGCATCATTTGTCTACGTACATTTTCAAGTATTTTATATTAAAAACATTTTCTTTTTAATTTAGAAAAAAATATCCAGATGTCCTCCAGTTATACAGATAATGGAATAGTAGTTGCATCTGCTGAAGCCTTTATGCAAAACTTTAAAAATCTTGTGGGCTATCACAACTCAATCACAGAAGAAAACCTTCCATTGCTTGGTGCTAATGAGAATCTTGAGTCTCAGTCAGGTAACTTTTTAGTAGTTTTCATTTTCTTTAAGGCAGACAGAAAAAGAGGAATGGTTTTGCCATTTTCATTTAATGAAATGCCTATTTAAAAACGACTCACTTTGATGTATAACAGCTTCAGGGGAAGTGTTTTAAGGAATTTATCGTTTTTATACTTAGCATACCCCAAATCTCATTTTATACTGTAGTCAATACAAACTGTTAGCGTTTCTGTGGACTGCATATTAAAGAGTAGGCATTCTGTTTTTGAGGGTATTGTAAGCTTTATTGTCTGCTGTTGTCAGCAAAGGGGTTATATTTTTTAAAAAAGGACACCAGATATGGGGATTTGGCATCAGGTCACTAAATCTCCCCAGATGTACAAAGTAATTTAATACAAAGTAGTAGGGACGTCCATAGCTCTAGTTTTGTGAGATGGCCTCTGCTTTGGTTCCAGGTTTTATATGAAGTGAAAGGTGTACTTTGTTTTTGATGAAAAGCAGAGATCAAACCAGTTTAGTAGTAATCCAGTGAAGCTAGATGTCAGAATTTTTATTTTGTATTTGTCTTGTCAAATACTGAATTACCGTATAACTTTAGATGCTGTTTTGACATTAACCCCTTTGGAGCTGGGAGTTGGGATTTCCCAACATTAAACGTGAACACATTTCGCAGAAGCTTTTAGCATCGGATTATCTGGACATTCACACCTAGTGTGAGTGTTGTGACTAAGTGAACTTGTGGCAGAAGACCAACCTTTAAGGGATTGTGGACTTGCAGACCCTGACGCATTATATTGTGTGAGTAGTGTATAATTTTAAAACTTAAACAAATTGTGTATTTCAATAGAGGAGGACTTTTTGTTTTTTAAATGTAGCTCTTTTAGAAAACGATGAAAAGGATGAAGAGGATATGTCTCTGGATTCAGGAGATGAAATCTCACAAATAGAAGTGTACAGCAATTTTCATTCAGAAATTTTGGCGAAAGAGACCAAAGGATCACGTGGAACAGATCAAAAAAAGAATATTCAAATTGAGTTGCAATCGTCTCTTGACGTGCAAAAAAGTTTATTAGAAGATAAGACTTATCAAATTGATTCTGAAGAGAGAGCTTTCATTGATGTAAGCTCTGAAGGACAGAACAGCAGTTCAGCTGAACAAGATTCATATAGCAACTTTCAGGTTTATCAAAGTCAATTAAGTATGTCCCATCACTGTAGTCATTTTAATGTACTCACTCACCAGACATTTTTGGGAACACCATATGCCCTTTCATCAAGTCAGTCTCAAGAAAATGAAAATTACTTTTTATCTGCTTATACTGAAAGCTTGGGGGAGAAGTGATTTTTCCAGGCCATATTTAAAAGAGAAATAATTATAGTAACTTTTTTTTTACATAAGTTGTTATGGACTTTTTCTGTTTCTTAAAAGTGAATTAACAATTTATATTTCATTCTCTATAAACAAAAGGTTTCTGTCCTTTCTCAAATGTTTTTTTCCTCTTATTTAAATCATGATGGCCTGTAACAGTTGAAGCATATGAAAATTGAAATAAATATATATATATTTTTTAACATATATTGTACTTGAATTATCTAATGTTGGCACTTTTTAAGTTTTACATTTGTATGTCACCTGTACTTTGGCTTCAAATTGAAGTCTATTTTATATATAAAACTAGATATTTGCAAAAGGATAGTGGACAGCAATGGCTTTACTTCTCTAATGTTAGATGATACCAACTACTTTTGCTGAAATGACGTATCAACTATTGTATTTATTTTCATTTAAGCTTTTGTATAGTGTTTTTACACAGGTATAAGCCAGTGATATTAATAAATACAGGATTTTGGCTGAATACCTCAAGATTTATCTAACAATGCAGTTTCTTTTAGATAATAAACTGTGTACATAGGACTTAGGCCTTAATACCAGGCAGCATTATTTTTTTTATCTTCAGGCTTAGCTATGTTGTTAAAATTCTGGTAAACCTATTATTTTAGAGTACTTGATAATTATAATTTTCATTGCTTGTGTGGCCCTTGTCTTATCCAAATTCAATTTCATATTTCAAAAGATAAATTTACAAAAGGCATTGGACAATTTGGAACAAACCCTTTGCTATAAATTTTTAAATTGGCAATCTTAGAAAGGAAATATATTTTTGAGGTGGTAATACTTAAATGCTAGACTAAGAATAACTTTAAGTTCAGATAAAATATGCGGTGGAGGTAAATTTTAAACCCACATCTACTGCCAATAACTGCCTCTCCATTACTAATGTAAAAAAGTCATAAAAACAGGATTTGGAGAAAAGAAAATTACCATGTGAGCCTAAACTGAATCTGAGCTATTTTAGTAAAGTTGGTATGTATTAAATCAGACTTTCCTTTGGCACCTCAAAACAACTTGGAAGAGTTTCTACCCTTTTAAATCTTTTTGTAGATTACAATACATAAGTAGTATTTCAGTTAATAAGCTATACATAAAATGTGTGAAAGAACATTATTAACAGATCAGAAACTCCAGACTGTGTTTAAGGTAAGTAGGAAAGTGTTTTTATAGGATTTAAATACCCAGATTGTGAAAGAGCAGAAACATGCTTCTTATTACTACTAAACTTTTACAAAGGTGTCTGTTTTATTGTTGAAAGTTATATATATACACACACATATACAGCATTTTATTACATAATGTACAATTTTTAAATAAGCATCTAAAAAATAAACCTAGTCTATTTGTAAAAATAGTTAAGTGACAAGGACATTTTATAATTTGGAAGACAAAATCAAATGTGAAGGATTTGATTTTTCTACATTTAAAACGAAGAACTAAAATTCTTCTTGATTGGCAGCTAGAGGCATGAGATTAGTTTCCAACTCCCTTTGCTTCTGGAGAAGGCCCTGAAATCACATTGATATATGTTAGTAAGGGCATGCAGCAGACTTGCAAGTTATTCCTTTTTACATTTTTATCCTGTTAATCCAGAATTTTATTTTTGAAAACATGTATTAAGTTCAAATACTTGGCTACTGTCTAAGCTTTCTCTTTGTCATGTTAAATTTTACTAAAAAAAATTTCAGTAATTCTCACACTAGACTTACATAGCTATTATAATATTTTTAAGATTGTATTTTTAGCATAGAAACAAATAGGGATGACTTATCTTAAAACCAAGTCTACACGATTTTATGGGCCTGAGTTTCCCTCTTCCTGTCTGCCAAATGCTAGTGTTTCCTGCACTAACATTAGTGGCTAATATAAGGCCCTACTGAATAATTAATATGTGCATGAATGTGTACATCATAGTCCTTCCTCTTGACCTTGTCTCCACAAAGCTAGAAGTTCTAGGTTAAAAACAAAAAAAAAACCCTTCAGTGTGTGAATTACCAAACCTGAGTAACAACTCAATCTATATGTAACCAAACCTACCATTTAAAAAACAAAGGATACTTTTCTTCATAATCCTGTGTTAGTATGAGTGATTTTCTAGCTCTATAGAAAGAATGGGTAAGCAGCACTTCACTCACCAATTTGAAATCAAAGATGCATTCGTAAAGGACTAAACATGGAAAAAGACACTCCTAAAACAACAGTGTATTTTCTCCAAATGCACAAAAAGTACACTTTAATCAAAAGTAACTGCAAAAAATTTTGCAAGCTACTACTTTTTAAGCCCAGAGGTAGGTTTTTTAAAGCCAAGCTGATGGAGAAAAGTTACAGCCTTAAATAATGAATTTTATTTTTACCTAGGCAAGATGAGAAGTTGTAATTGGTCTGGGATAAAAAGTAGTCTGGTGGGTAAGGTTATACGTATAACTTCACAATGAATTATATTATTTTTCGGGACTTGTGTTAATGTTGTGTTCTGAACACTGCCAACACATTCATAAAAAAGTGTGAACTGCATTACTAAGAACCTATTACAACATAATTGTTTATTTTCTGCCTTTGGTTTTAGGGCCTTATTGATACTTTACTGTACAAATGTATGCATTTTTCATTCAATAAAATTGTTTTAATATTTTAATTGTCTCATGATTTCATGCTGGAAATTCTTAAAGATGGCAAGGTGAAGCAAACTGAAAGTCCTGTTTTATTTCAAGAGTAGCATATACAGGGTGGGGCAAAAGCAGGTTTACATTTGTTCTTATGGAAAATAAGAATAATTAACACTTTTCGTACCGCTCACGAATTTTCTCGTGTTTCCGGCGTCATCTGTTAAGGACCGCATCACGAGATGATTTAATTAACGTGCAGTTTGCCCAATATTGTGCGGTCCCTGGCATATGTCTTAGAGATTTCTATGTGGTACGAAATGTGTTAATAAATAATAATACAAGAATAACCTGTTTCATGTACTCATAACTATAAACTTACTTTTGTCCCACCCTGATGTTGAATTTTTTTTTTAAAGTGAGATGTAGTAAAGTCACAAATCATGTAGCCAACCGGTCACTTAGTGAAACAGCCATTCCAACACACAGCCAGAAAACAGTCACATCCTCACTTTGTTAAAAAAAAAAAAGTTCATACCTGTCTCAGTTCTGATAGTCCCTTTAGGATTGCTTGCTGTCGATCCCTGTTTTTCACCAGGTTAGGATTAAGAAGTGGATCCCTGACATAATCAGAGTCAAATAGCTGTCTTTGTTCTTGGTCACAGTCTAAAGCCAAATGAAAATGACAAGAATCAAGTATATTCCTAATAATAAGATATAGCCCAACACTACAGTATATTCTAAGGATTCATGAATAAATTTATATCCTAGGAAAGCACCAAGCAAAATTTAAGTAATAAGATAGTCTATTAAAAATGTAGTAATGGACCCCTAAACTTGGGCAAACCTTGTTAAGACACTCTAAAACTAGGACCAGAATACCAATTTGGATTTTGAATTTACTATCAGGGAAACAATACTTACTTTGTGGATTTTGGTACTGAGGATCCTGGGTTAGAGGCCTAGATAATGGTGCATCTGGATCAAGGTAATAGATCTCATTGGTTCGAACATAGGGAATAAAATGAGATGTTTCAGAAATTCTAGGTGATAATTCTGTTTGATTGCCTCCTGAGATCAGATTCTCTCTTTCATAATTATTTTTTAACGTCTGAGTTTGTTGTGTTCTGTTTTTCACCATAGAAACTGGTGGTGATTGAGACCTGTATTTTTCAAAAAAGCATAAATAGGGACTAATGGAAAATTGTGTATTTTAGATTAAGCATATCTACTCTTTAATCATGTTTCAGTTTTTCCTAAATATCCTTTTAACACCTTTAGAAACAAAATAGGATTAATTTGAGTTTTTACTAGTACTTGCTAAAGATAGATACATACACTCTATGCCAGTTGGGGTGAGGGAGGGATTAAACTAGATCCTGAGGATCAACACTGGCTAGGTTATTTAAGCCTAATGTTTCTCAAACAATTCATCATAAAGTAATGTACTTACTATCTGAACTAAACTTGCTGTTAGAGCCATGTTCTGTGACAAAACTGAACCAGCTACTTCTTGAACAAAGACAAAATAAACTAACAGTTCTGTTTTCAACTGATTAACTGAATTTCTCATTATCCATACCAGTCCTTTCTTCCCACCCGCCTTCCAATCCAAGCAGAATGTCTTAGAGTTTGACACTGTTGTCATACCTGGAAAATCAAAAGTGTTAAAACTGAGAGATTACAGAAAACATCACCCACATTCCTGCCTAGAAGGCCTGAGCCCCGTCCAATTTAGCCTAAATAATCTAGGTAACTTTCAATACCAGCTACCCTTTCCCTTAGACCTCTACTCCTCACCTGGAAATCACACTTTCCTATTTCTGTCTTCATATATATGCTTCACCTCACCTGTATTTTGAGCAAATACTTTGTATCTCTTGTACCACATACAAAGCACTAAGTAGCTATGGAATCAATCTATCCTTAACATACCTTTCTTTGCTGAAAGAATTAATTTTCAGACGTTCTTCTTCCTAAAAAATGGTAGATAAATGCAGAAAGGAATAATAGTATTTCTACATGTTCCCACAAATACTTTAAGTGGCTATTTGTTGGGAAAAATATTTGAGGATAATATTTGAATAAAAGAGAATAGATAATGGGATAGATTTTGTATTTTTCCTGAGTTAGAATCAAGCCATTAATTCCTGATCTTATAAATTACCCTCTGTCTATATGGATCGTAGACTTCTGAATGGGTGTTTGAATAAAGAATAGCATTGATCCACACAAGGTTTAAGGGTAAACTAAATGACCAGATAGTAAACACTTCGCTTTGTGGTCCATGTGGTCTCTGCTGCTACTCCAACCTCGGCAGCTGTTGTGTGAAGCCAGCCAAAGATAATACATAAAAGAAAAAGAATGAGATGGCTGTGTATTTTTAAAACTTTACAAAAGCAGGCAGCTGGGCAGATTTGCCCAGGGGCCATAGTATGCCAGCCCTGGGTGTAAATGAAACAAATTTCAGCCTTGTGAAAACATGCATGTGGGGAACTTCTTAAACCTAGAAACAACAATATATACTTTAAAATATGTATTTGAGACAGAAGAGCTTTACCTTTTTGACTAGATGCCACCTGAACTTTGACTCAGTTTCCTGATGAGATGAATGAACTGGTGAAGTGCCTCTATTTTGAGAGAGGTTTCCAGGATTATCTCTTTCTACCAAATGAAGCAGTTTCATTTGCCGTCTTACCTTTTTTTCTTCTCTCTGCTTTTGAAGCTGTTTAGGGTACTTTTCTGATGCTGGAATATACCCTTTGAGTGGCTTATTTATATTCCAGTCAGGCCTTTTAGGACATTTCTTCCTATGTTTTGTTTGTTTCTCTGCACTTGTGAACTGGTCATTATACCAGCTGTTTTCTTTTTCTAAGTTCAATCCTTTATCCTGACTTCTTAGTTCTTGTATGTTTTTCTTGGTGTTAAACTGTTCATTAAATTCTGCAGGTATCTCAGGAGATGAACAATTTATAATTTCCCTCTCTGTTACTGATCCACAGTGTGATTCTGCACTGGTGAATATTTCAGTATTTAAGTTATCTAAAAGGAAAAAAAAGCATATGGTTTTTTAAAAATTGTGGTTAAATATACTTAACATAAAATTTTCCATTTTGACCATCTTTTAAAGGTAATTGTTTTATTAGTTACTACCCTCTAAAACTTTTTTCCTTAAAATTTTCAAAGCAAATTATATAGCCATTAAATATCTTCCCATTCCTCCATCCCCCAAGCCCCTGGCAACCACTATTCTACTTTGTTTCTATAAATGTGACTTCTCTAAATGCCTCACATAAATATAAGTCTCACATATTTGCCTTTTTGTGGCTGGCTATTTTCACTTAGTATAATATCCTCAAAGTTCATCCATGTTATAGAATTGTCAGAATTTCCTCCCTTTTGGAGACTGAATAATACACCATTGTATGTGTATAACACATTTGTTTACCCATTCATCTGCCATGGGACACTTAGGTTGTTGCTTCCCCCTTTATGAACATGGGTGTCCAAATATCTCTTCGAGATCTTACTTTTCGGTTCTTTCAGGTATACACCCAGAAGTGGAATTCCTAGTTCAAATGGTAATTGTTGTTTACTATAGTGGCTGCACTATTTTACAATCCCACCAGTAATACACAAAGGTTCTAATTTCTCCAAATCCTTCATTAAACCGTTTTTAAGTATACAATTCAGTGGCACAAAGAACACCTGCTATGCTGAATCTCATTCCATATTCTCTCTCAACTCCAGCAACTTCCACTCGACTCTCCATCTCTGAATTTGTTCACCCTACCCTAGATCCCTCACACAAGTGGATCATCCTATGCTAGAGTACATATCAGAACTTAAGATGATTCATTCATAGCATCACATAATATACAAGTAGACCATTTATTTAAAGATTTTATTTATTTATAGGGAGAGGGGAAGGGAGGGAGAAAGAGAGGGAGAGAAACAGCAATGTGTGATTGCCTCTCACATGGCCCTCACTGGGGACCTGGCCTGCAACCCAGGCACGTGCCCTGACTGGGAATCGAACCAGGACCCTTGGGCACTCAATCCACTGACCTACACCAGCCAGGGCACGAGTAGACCATTTTAAAACAACTTTCAACAGCATGGTCTTGGCTTTGACTTGAATATACAAACACCATAGCCAATATCATCTTGTATAGTTAAGTATATGTCTGAGAAAAAGTTTAATTTGCAATTTTCATATCAATAGTAACTGACAAAAACTTTTCATCAAAAGCAATGTAAAAAAAAAGTGAGATGTGAAGTGTTCTTGGTTTGAAATTAACAAAGTACCTAAGTATTGAATATAAAAGGATCTGGAAGGTGTCCTTCAGTTGTTTTCACTCCAGAAGCACTGGGAAAATGTCTTTTATAACTCCCTTCTTGGAACCAAATTTTTAGGGAAATGTTGCTACTGATACACAGTCATGTTGCATTTTATGTTCTTTTAAGTCCACATCTCACACACCATTACGCTTTTGCCTGCAGATCATCCCTGAATCACGTACATTTCACTTTTTCCACTGTCAAAAACGGTAAAAGTTTCACCACTAAGACTTCTGAAATATCCTTACTAATGTTCAGTCATGTGCTCAGCTCGCACAGCTGTGTAACCAGTTGAAAACCTTGTAAAAATTTTCTTTTACTTATGATTAAAATTTTAAATTTACAATTAACTAATGAAGGGTGGAGGTCAGGCTGCACATTAACAAAAGAACAGCCCAGTTACTGTTCTCTTATCTTGGAGACTTTTTAGGTGTATTATTTCAGACTGGAATTGTTCCAAAACTAATCCCTAGTAAGGCTGCCCAGCCTGTGTCATTCTCATATGGGTATTTTCTTTTTCCACTCTAGACACACTTGACACCTTTTTCTAGCCTCCTGTCTGCCCTGGCAGGTTGACTGGTATGCGCCATATGAATGATTTCTTGGGTCCTCTGGCTTCTGCTTCTGTCAAGAGTGTTCACAGGCAGATTAAAGAGAGAAAAAAGAGTGAAGTCAAGATATTTATTCCACTAGCTCGTTTCCTGGAACTTCACCGTACATTGACTCTGTCCCTTTACCAAAGGCGCCTTTCTAAATAAATCATCTTGGATTTTTTTATTTTTTAGGACCCTGATTAGTTTTTCTTAATTATAGCTGCTCATTGTTAATACACAGAATTTTACTACCTTAAAGACTTAGTTTCACTTTCCTTTAACTGGTGTGAGAATTTATAAAATTTTGTTATTTATGTGGACATGGGGAAGGGACTGGACCAGATTCTTCAGGCTTAAAAGGCAACTATTAAGAAATACCAAGAGCTCATAAGCAGAACAATTTCAGGTAAGTAAGCAGGTTGCACTGACAAATTGCTTTACCCCACTTCCCCTTTCAAGGCTCCTTTTTTTTTTTTTATATTGACCTTGTATCTTTCAACCTTGCTAAATTTATTTATAATATCTAGCAGTTGTATAGAATTCCACAAGGTTTTCTATGCATGCAATCAAACTGTCTGCAAATATTGAGTTTCAGTTTTTCCTTTCCAGCCCCTATGGCTTTTATTTCCATTCTTTGAGACTCACTTTTGAATAAAACTGGTAATAGTAGTAAAATATATATCACAAGTTTTGATGAGTCATATTTTTATCATTGAGTTTGAAATATCTTTTTTTTTAATAATTACTTTATTGTTGTTCAATTACAGTTGTAATTGAACAACAATCAAGGTTCCTTTCTACTTTCCTGTCAAATAATGTGGGTAATTTGGTGTTTTTAAAGTAAGGTCTAAAATTAACTAGCAGAAAATAGTGCTGTATTAGGGTACAGATTTCTTTCAACACATTTTTGTTTTAGAGGTCTCTACTACGCAACTCCAGGGTGGCTTTTATATTTCTACAGGAATATAATTTCCTAACTTATGACCAGTCAAATTCATTTTTGTCTCTTTAATTTACTGACAGGAGGCTGCATTGGGAATTAATTTAAAAAGTGAAGTTTCCCAGTTCAAGGTGGTGACCTAGTTAAGATCCTAAACTCACCTCCTCGCATGGACATACCAAATCTACAGCAACATATGGAACAATTTCCTCTGAAAAAATCCTAAAAACTGTCCCAGTGACTCCTACACATCAGGCAAGTAAGAAAGAGACCACACTGAGGTCACTAGGAGAGGCTGAGACACAAGCCATCAACCCTACCCCCAGCATGGCAACCCCTGAATCCGGAGGGAATTCAAAACCCAGAGCTTTCCCTGAGGAGCAAAGGGTTTGTATACCACATTGTACTTTTAAGACCTACACTTAAGAGATGAACCTCCAAAACATGTAACTTTGACAATCAACAGGATTTGCAAACCTGAAACCCACAAAAGCTTACACACAAACTCACTTGCCCCAGGGCCCAGTGCAGAGGCAGCCAATTGTGTCTAGACTGTACTCGAAAGTGGCTCATTTACTTTCATTAAAACACTGGCCTGACGGGAAGGCATCTAACAACATATTGAGGGGCCTGCTGGGATCCCCTCGAGAGGACTGAAGCTGGCGGGTGATTCATTTTTTTAACTCTAGGCAAGTTCCCCAACCCCAGGTAAGCATCATCTTTTGTTCCCCCTCTGCCTAGTTCCAGCTGGCATGTACCATCTTCATACTCTCCTTGTGCCCCATTACAGGGTGCAAGTATTTCCTGGAAAGGCACTGACACATGCATCTGGTGTCCCATTTTTTGTGGCCACCGCCAGGGTAACGCCCCTTGATGGCCTGGCTCTGGAGGCCATGAGGGCTTGCATTCCTGGGTCACATGGGACTGTAACAACTGGAGAGACAGCTCTTGGCAGGCTACCACCCGACTCCCTGAATGATTACCAACAAGTGGGAGGGATATCACAATCTTGGAGGTCCCTACCTGAAAAGAAAGGTGTCTGAACAGGCACGAGGAAGAGGAGCCCCCGTAACATCCGGCTTAGAAAACTGGTAGGGCTTACAGCTGGGAAAGCCAAAGGGCTGCAGGAAACCAAGCTTGCACCCTTTGAGTCCCAGTGCAGAGGAGCAGTTTGAAAGCACCTCGGTGTTATGAGAAGGTGACACATTGACTAATTTTAGGGTGTATGCTGGAGGGACAGGGACCTGTCAGAACTTTTGCCAGGGATATAAGTACTGGCAAGCACCATTTAAAAATCTTTCTTTACTTCCATCTAGCTAGTCTGATACTACCAGATGCCATTTCTGACTTTTCCATTAATCTTGCTAACACTGTTCACCCCACCCTGGCATTTGTCTGAGGACCCACCGGGCTGGAACCCCTGCCATACCTGGTGGGTGTTGTCAGCAGCACCAGCACATTGCAGTGTGTCTTCAACAGTCAAGGCTGGGCCTCACTGCTAGCCTCACCAAAGCCCTGCCTTGGACACCAGTGCATGCTCAAGGGTTATGGCCAGGCCCCACAGCCAGCTGTGCCCAGTGCCAGCCTTGCCTGCCAGTGTGTCCTTAGCAGTTGTACCCCAATCACAACAGGAGGCCACACAGGGAACACCTCTGGAGCACATGGCTCTGGTGACAAGGAGGGGATTCCACCACTGGGCACCATGGCATACCTTCTAAAAAAGGCCACATTTTCAAGACCAGGAGACATACATAGAAACATACATAGACCAATACATAGATACAGACAAAATGAGACAAAAGAATATGTTCCATACAAAAAAAAAAAATACAAAACCCCAGGAAAAAATTTGAACAAAATGGAGAGGAGCTGTCTACTAGATTAAGAATTCAAAACAACAGTCATAAAGATGCTCACCCTACTGCATGCAGACAAGCTAACTTCAACAGAGAGACAAAAACTACCAATTACCTATCAGAGATGAACTAATTGAAAAATACACTAGAATGGATCAGTTATCAGAAAGAAAGAATAGTGGAAATCACCAAATGGGAAAATTAAAAAAAAAAATTAAAAGAACGAGACTAGCATAAGGAATCCCTGGGACAACATCAAATGTACTAACACTTGCATCACAGGGATCCCAGAAGGATAAGAGTGAGAGAAAGGAACTGAAAATCTATTTGAAGAAATAATGGCTGGAAATGTCCCTAACCTGACGAAGGAAACAGACATCCACATCCAGGAAGCACAGAGAGTCCCAAACAAAAGGAACCGAAAAAGACTCACACCAAGAACATCAATAGTAAAATGTTAAAAGTTATAAAAGTTAAAGGAAAACAGAGAATCTTGTTATTTATTTTTCATTCTTACCCAAGGGTACTTTTTCACTGCTTTCTAGAGAAGGAGAGAAACATGCAAGAGAGAAGTACCGATTGGCTGCCTCCCATATGCACCCAGACTGGGGCTCACACACAGCGGGACTGGTGATCACATGCAACCAGGCTGGGGATCAAATGTGCAACCTAGGCATACACCCTTACCAGGAATTGAATCCTCAACCCTTTTGGCTATGGGACAATGCCCCAACCAAGTGGGCCATACCAGCCAAGGGAAAAACAGAGAATCTTAAAAGTAGCAAGAGAAAAACAACTAGTTACATACAAGGAAATGTCCATAAGAATATGGGCTGACTTTTTAACAGAAATTTTGGAGGCCAGAATATATTCAACATGATGAAAGAGAAAAAACCTACAACCAAGAATACTTCACTTGACAAAGTTATCATTCAGAATTGAAGGAGTTTCCCAGACAAGCAAAAGCTATGGAGTTCATCACCACTATGACATTACAAGAAATGTTAAAGGGAATTCTTTAAGTGGGAAAAAAGGACCAAAACTAGAACTAATATATAGAAGAAAAATCACCCTCATAAAAGCTAGTATGAAAACAATTAAAATGGCAATAAGTACATACCTTATCAATAATTACTTTAAATGTAAATGGACTAAATGCTACATTCAAAAGACAAGGTGGCTAAATAGTATGACATAATAATAAATGGATCAATCTAACAATAGGATATAACATTTGTAAACATCTATGCATCCAACTTTGGAGCAGTGAAATACAGCAAATATTAATGGACATAAAGGGAGAGATTGACAGTAATGCAATAATAGAAGGGGACTTAAAAACCCCACTTACATCAATTGATAGAAAATCCACACAAAATCAACAAGGAAGTATTGGCCTTAGGGACACATTAGACTAAACAGACTTATTAGATATATACAGAACATTCCATCTCCAAACAGTAGACTACACATTCTTCTTAAAGTACACACAAGCAGTGCCCAGGGCACATCACATGTTAGGCTATAAAACAAGTCATGAAATTTAAGAAGATCAAAATCATGTCAAGCATCTTTTATAACTACAATAGTATGAAACTAGAAATTAATTGTAAGAGGGAACCTGGAAAGAATATATGTGGAAGCTGAACAACATGCTAACAACCAACCAATGGGTCAAAGATGAAATCAAAGAGGATATGAAAAAAATACCTCAAGATAAAGAAAAATGGAAACATTACAAAATCTATGGGGCGCAGCAAAAGCTATTATAAGGGGGAAGTTTATAACAATACTGGTCTACCTCAGAAACAAGAAAAATCTCTAATAATCTAAACTTACACCTAAAGGAAGTAGAAAAAGAAGAATAAACAAAGCCCATTATTAGTGTAGAAGGAAGGAATAAAGACAATAGCAGAAGTAAATGAAACTGAAATTGGAAACCTCAGTCTCCCTGATTTCAAACTATACTACAAAGATACAGTAATCAAAACAGTATGATACTGACACAAAAACAGACATATAGGTCAATGGAACAGGATAAAGTGCCCAGAAATAAACCTATGCTTATAATAAATTAAATTAACAACAAAGGAGGCAAGAATAAACAATGGGGAAAAGTCTTCAATAAATGTTGTTGAGAACACTGGACAGCTACATGCAAAAAAATCATACTGGACCATACACAAAATAAACTCAAGCTGATTAAAGACTTAATTTTATGACCTGACACCAAAAATTTCTAGAAGAAAACAGAGGCAGTAAATTCTCTGACATTTCTCATAGCAGTATTTCTTTTCTGATATATCTGCTTGAGCAATGGCAACAAAATAAAAAATAAGCAAATGGGACCACACTGCACAGCAAAGGAACAATCAACAAAACAAAAAGGCAACCTGAATGGGAGAAGATATTTGCAAATGGTATATCTGATAAGAAACTGATATCCAAAATATATAAAGAACTTGTAAGACTCAGAATAAAAAAACAACAACAAATAATTCAGTTAAAAAATGGGTAGGAGACCTGAAGACATTTCTCCAAAGAAGACATACAGATGGCCACAGACACAAGTAAAGGTACTTAACATCACTAATCATTGCAGAAATGCAAATAAAACATCATCTCACACCTGTCAGAATGGCTATAAAAGACGAGAAACAGCAGTGTTGGTGAGGATGGTGAGAAAAGGGAACCCTTGGGCCCTGGTGGTAGGAGAGTAAACCAGCACAGCCACTACGGAAAACATTATGGAGGTTCCACAAAAAATTAAAAATGTAACCACCATACTATTCAGCAATTCAGTTTTGGGCATTTATCCAAAGAAACAAAAACAGTAATTTGAAAAAATATATGTATCCCTATGGGTACACTGCAGTAGTATTTATAATAGCCATGATAATGAAAGCAACTAGGTGTCCATCCACAGATGAGTGAATAAAAAAGATGTGATACACACACACACAATGTAATATTACTCAGCCACAGAAAAGAATGAAATCTTGCCATGTGTGACACCATGGATGGACATAGAGGGTATTATGTTAAGTAAAAAAGTTAGAGAAATACAAATATGGTATTTTACTTATATGTAGAATCTAAAAACACATGAACACATGAACTAAACACATGAACAAACAAAACAAAACAGACTCATATAGAATACAAACTAGTAGCTGCCAGATGGTTGGGCAATGGGGGGATGGGCAAAAAGAGATTAAGAAGTACGAACTTAGAGTTATAAAATGAGCCTCAGAGATGTAATGTATAGCTTAGGGAAAACAGTCAATAATATTGCAATAACTTTATAGGGTGATAGATACTTACTAGACTTCCCATGGTGAACACTTCATAAGCTACATATAAAGTCAAATCACTATGTTGTACAAATGAAACTAATATTGTATGTGAACTATACTTTAATTAAAAGAAGAACTTTACATTTCAGAATAAAAAAATTTTTTAAAAACATAAAATGTGAAGGGAGGGAGAGTAAAAACAGAGATTTAGAATGTGTTGAAGCTTATGTTGTTACCAACTTAAAATCAACTGTTATAAGTATCAGTTGTTATATGTAAGCCTTGTGGTAACCACAAGGCAAAAACCCATAGTAGAAACAAAAAAGAGAAAGAGAAAATAATCTAAGCGCACCACAAAAGAAATCTTCAAAACACAAAGGAAGAGAGTAAAAGAAGAAAGGAACAGAGAAACTACAAACTAACCAGAAAACAATGAACAAAAAATGGCAATAAGTACATACCTATCAATACTTACTGTAAATGTAAATAGAATAATTCTCCAATCAAAAGACTCAGAGTGGCTAAAACAAATATAAAATTAAGACTCCTCTGTAGTAGTCCCCCATTATCTGCAAGGGATATGTTCTAAAACACACAGTTGATGCCTGAAACCACAGGAAGTACTGAACCCAATGCATGTTTTTTCCCATATATACATGCACTTTATGGCTTCTCTTTGGTACACTCCATTTGTGAGCATCACTATTCTTGTGCTTTGGGGCCATTAAGTAAAATAAGAATTATCTGAACACAAGCACTGTGATACTGTGACAGTTGATCTGATAACAAAGTGACTGATATATGCAGGTAGCACATACAGAGTGGATTTGCTGGACAAAAGGATAACTCATTTTCCTAGGTGGGACAGGACAAGATTTTATCATGCCACTCAGAATGGTATTCAATATAAAACTTGTGAATTGTTTCTTTCTGGAATTTTTCCATTTAAAATTTCCACAGTCAATCGAAGTTAACTAAAACCATGTAAAGTGAATCTGTGGATAAGGGAGGGCTACAAGAGACTCACTTCAGATGTGAGGATACACACAAAATAAAAGTGAAGGGATGGTAAAAGGAGGACATTACATAATGATAAAGAGGTCAATCCAATGAGAGGATTGTAAATATTTCAGAATCCAACATAGGAGCACCTAAATATATGAAGCAAATATTAACAGACATTAAGGGAGAAATACAGTATAATGATAGTAGCAGATGTTAATAACCCACTTACATCAGTGGATAGATCATCCAAACAGAAAATCAATAGGAAAACATTGACCTTACATGAAATGTTAGACCAATGTAATTCACAGATATATACAAAACATCCCATCTAAATGCAACAGAATGAACATTTTTCTAAAGTGCACACAGAACATTGTCTAGGATAGATCATGTATAAAGCCATAAAACAAGTCTTAATATATTTATGAAGACTGAAATCATACCAAATGCTACAGTTGCAGTTTTTCCAACTACAATGGTGTGAAACTAAAAATGACTTACAAGTAAGCTGGAAATTTTGCAAATATGTGTATATTAAACAACATACTATGCAATAACCAATGGGTCAAAGAAGAAATGAAGAGAACTTCAAAAAATACCCTGAGACAAATTAAAGTGAAAATATATCAAAACTTATGGAATGCAGTGAAAGCAGGTCGAAGAGAGAAGTTCATCATGATAAATGCCTACATCAAGAAATAAGAAAAATCTCAAAGAAACAATTTAATTACACCGCAAGGAACTGGAAAAAAGAATAAATGAAAACCAAAGTTACTAGAAAGAAAGAAAGAACACAGAGGAAATAAACAAAATAGAGACTAAAAAGATAACAGAAAAAAACAATAAAACTATAAGAGCTGGCTTTTTGAAAAGATAATCTGACAAACCTTTAGCTAGATTCACCAAGAATAAAAGAGAAAGTACTCAAATAAAATCAGAAATGAGAGCGATGTTACAACTGATACCACAGAAATATGAAGGATCATGGGGATACTATGAACAATTATACACCAACATATTTGAGAACCTGTAAGAAACGGATAAATTCCTAGAAACGTACAACCTATC
>PVJI01003922.1:0-116159 GCA_004026765.1 Micronycteris hirsuta | reverse complement strand
CTACGTGTGCAACGTGATGATTGATGTGAGTGTGTTGCAAAATGAGCGCCCTAATAAGTTCCGTTAACATCCCTCCCCTCACACAGTTCCAAATGCCTTTCTTGTCATGAGAACATTTCATGTCTGTTCTCTGAGCAACTCTCAAATGTGCTGCGCAGTGTTATGGGCCACAGTCACCTGGCTATACAGTACGTCTCCAGACTTTCTAATCTTGTAACTGGGAGGCTGTGCCTTGGATTGCTCATCTCCCTCCACTGCCACGCCCTGCCGTCTGGCAACTACTTTCTCTGTTTCTACGAGTTCAGTTTTTTGTTTTGTAATGCCACATCTACATGAGGTCATACAGTATTTGTATTTGTCTTCCTCTGTCTGACTTACGTCACTTAGCATAATGCTCGCAAGGTCCATCCGTGTTGTCACCAATGGCAGGAATTCATTTTTTATGGCCGAATAATATTTCACTGCATACACACATAGAGTGAAAAATATATATATATATGCGGGACATCGCAGGTTCTTTAGCCGCTTACTCGTCGGTGGACACGGTCTTGGCTCCTGAGAGCAGTGCCGCAGGGACCATGAGGGTACAGGCACCCCTTTGAGGTAGTGACCTCGTTCCTTTGCACAGAGACCCGGCAGGGGAATGGCTAGAGTACGTGGTAGCTCTGTTTTTAGTACGTAAGGAGCCTCCGTACTGTTTACCATCGTGGCTGCGCCGATTTTCAGTCCCGCCCACAGCGCACGAGTTTCCTTCCCTCCACATCTTCACCGACACGTTTGGTCTTTGGTCTTTGAGAGGACAGCCCTTTTGATGGGATCGAGGTGGTATCTTGTTGTGGTTTGGGTTTGCATTTCCCTGATGACTAGTGATGTTCAGCATCTTTCCATATACTTGTTGGCCATTTGTGCGTCTTCTTTGAAGAAAAGTCTCTTAAGTTCCTCTGTCCATCTTTTAATCATATCAGGTTTTTTTTTTTTGCTATTGAGTTGTGTGAATTCTTTATGTATTTTGACTATTAATTACTTATCATATATGTGATTTGCAAATATTTCTCTCATTCCCCAGTTTGCTTTTTCGTTTTGGTGATGGTTTCTTTACTGTGCAGAAGCTTTTTAGTTTGGTGTAGTCCCTGTTACATGTTTTTGCTTATGTTCCTTTACTTTTGGTGCCAAAAAAAAAAAAAAAAAAAAAACCCTCATTGCCGAGACTAATGTCGAGGAGCTTACTCTGTGTTTCTCCTAGGAATGAGAGGTACACTTTCCGCCCAAGAATTCATAGAAACCCGATTCGCAAGCCCCACTTAGGTAGCCAGCTACCACTTTCTCACTTATTCTGTGGTTTTCCAGAACGGCGACTATAAATGGTACCCAGAGATGAAAATACTCCTCCTCCCTTACATCTTTAACTCCATGCCTAGGAAAGTGAATATATGCATTTTAAACGTCAACTTATACCCCCTAAATAGTACGTGAAAGTGAACATTGAAAACATTCAAACTGAGTGAAACCCGGACTCGCATGTGGCCCTTCCCTGAGCTGGTTTTCTCCTGGTGGGTGAGTGACTTGCGACAGGACCAAAGCTCCTGGCTCTCCCCCAAAAGCCAGGACATCTGAGCTTTTAGCCACCGAAATTCTTTACTAAATGAGCCTGTTTATACTCATTTTCAAATGTATTCATCTATGCTCGCGTTTCACTTTGAAGCAAACAAGGTTTTTATTAATTGGAGCAGGATCTCCCACAGGATGTTCAGTGCGGCGGCCCCCATCATTACATAATAGTCATAAACACACGGCCGCTTTGAACTGCGCCGCCGGCTCCTGCGGCGTCTTGGCCGGGGTTCCGCAGTTTGACACTTGCACTGCAGTTCATTAGGGCGGCGGAGAGAGGTAGACAGGGGCAGAGAAAAGGCAGGATTTAAAAGCTGTTCTTGCTACCTTTTGGGGAGTTTCAAGCCCGTTCTATATTATAAAGCTAAGTGATAGATTTATGCTTTATTTTCTCCCTGGCCTCCCTCCTTGGCTTCAAATTTAATGAGCCCCAAGGAAAGAGGACTCATTATTTAAAATCTGGGTGACATGCATTTACATTTAAGATTTGTATTTGCCCAGACTTTTTATTTCTGCAGCCCAAGTTACCTACATATAAATCAGACTTCGTCAGTTACATTGTTCGTTTGGGTCTCCCGTGTTGGGAAAAGCTGAATCTAATGGGTCATTTCCCAAAACTTGCTTTGTTGCTTTCTTTTTTTGCAAAGCATATGGTATCACCCGGAGTGGGGAGGGGATGGGAAAGAATGCTTTGGGCACTTTACATGCGTTTTCAATAGTGACAAAGAGGAGAATGCCCATTCACGGTATTTATTGGCAATTCCATGGGGTGGGGGGGGGGTAAATGCCACAGTCTCCTATGACACCCCCCAGGGCTCAGGATGAAATTGGTGCAGAAAAGGGGGCCTGACCTACCCTTCCTTGAGCATTCCAGAAGATATTTCTTACTCTTCCTTTTCTTCCCCTCTCCCAGTTAGACTCGGAGGGTAAGAGGGCTGAGGCGAGGAACCGGGCCGTGGAAACGGGATCAGGCCTGGGTGTGCTCCTGGTGTTCACTGCCCGCCTGTGCCCCAGGCCCTCCAGCAACAGGCCCTCGGTGGTCAAGAAGGCCGTGTCCTTCATCTACCAGACCTCCCCCTTCTCTGGCTCTGAGGTAGAAACCTCTGGCGGACTCTGAGTTTCATCCGTCTTCTCCCTCGAGTGTCTGTTCTATGCTCTGGACGTCTCTTAACTGCTGCTCCTCTTCCACCCGCCGGTACAGCCACCTCTACCTCTGGCCCAGATTGCCGCGTGGCCTAGAGACGGACCCCCGCTTCCTGGGGCTCGGCCCTGAGCCGTTCTGGGCTGCAGCCAGAGCTGCCTTTCCAGAGAGGGCAACCCCAACCCCAGGCTGAGACGGAATCTTCACCTGACGAGTCTCTAAGACCTTTCGTGAGCGGGTCCCCGCTTCGCTCCTTGCCCTCCCCTCTAGTCCTGTCCAGCTCTGTCCCAGCTACACGGACTGCACATGCGCTCTCTTGCCTCTGGGGCTAATGCCTGGCCACTTACGGAGTCCTCCTTCCCAGAACCTGAACTGGGTGTTCCCTCTGAGGTATTGCCCCCACATTTCTAATCCAGTTTACATATTTTGACTATTAATTCAATTTCCCCTCCAAGAGATCTTCTTGAATTCAAAAGGAAAGGCATTTCCCATGATGTCCGGAGACTTCGAGACGTGCCTTTTGATGCTTGTCTAGGCCTCTTCGCTTCTACACCTTCACGCTGCCTTGGTTTCTGTCCTGTTAGCTAAGCCCCAAATCTATTTTCCACACAAAACCACATGGTATAAGTTTCTTTTTCATGAATTGGCTAACTTTACTGAAGATTAAATGATCGTAAGAGGTGGCTTTATGTGGCACTTCAACAAAGACAGAGTGGCAGGGCAGTTTTGTTGTCCTCAGTATGAGACCTTCCTTCATCTTATTCCTTCCTACTTGGCTTCTATTCCCAAGGTCATCTCACTATCCAAAATGACTGCTGCAGCTCCAGCCCTTTCACATACATTCCAGCCTGTAAGAAGGGGATATGCTGCTCCTTTAAGAATATTTCCCAGAAGTTACACATAGCACTTCTGCCTCCATCCTATTGGCCAGAACTTAGTTACATGGCCACGTGTAGTTACAAGGTAAGCGGGGATATACAGTCTGTAGTCTGGGCAGATGTGCCCAGCTAATACATGGGGGTTCTGTTACTATGGAAGAAAGGGAGAATAAATATTGGAAGACATTCTGCAGACTCATACACCTGTAACCGTAAGCATCCATCTTTCCTTGCCCTGCCTAGTTTGACATATGATCAGGCTCCCTTCACACTTCACTTTGGGCATAGGATATTTTTCTCAAACACCTACAGCTCACTTCCAAAGAGGATTCTGCTGAAAATGTTTTCTCCCTCTCACAAATCATGCTAACTTCCTGTGCCCTGCATTGCCCAGGCCCCATGCTTCTGTGCCCATGGCATACCTTGGATTGCACACACGAGCCTGGTCTGCACACACATATCATAGTCTCAGTTGACTTAGGTTACAATTCCAGGTTTACCAGTTCTCCGAAAGCAACAGCGGGTGCACAGGTCAACAGCCATGGTGAACGGTGAAAGAACAATGCAAGACTGTCCTTGGTGTGGCTCCCCCATATCCCCCAGGTTCACAGACACTCACTTGTGGCTGGTTTCAAAGATGAGAAGCTACCCACCAACTTCTTCTGATAGCCCCTTCCGGTGAAGTGAGACACAGATGATATTTCTTGGCTAAACAGCACCCATATGAATACGTTTAGCTGGATATGTATTCAACTTATGCTCAACACATCTGCATCAAATATAGCTTTGGAAGACTGCTCTTTTCGGGGAGGAAGGCAGGAAATAATGTGGTTACCTCCCCCACCATGATCTCCACGGCAGCAGTCTTTCTCTATGTTGTATCCTTCCTCCATGTTTCCCATGCTGGCGGACACAGACTTTCCATAAATACCTGTCAACGGGCAGATGAGGGGCCACCAGGTCCTAAATGAGGAAGGCACAAAGATAACTGAAACATGGCCTTTGGCTTCACAGAACTCAGTATCTAGTGAGGAAGGCTAACAGAAGCAATTCATTACAGAGAAAATCATCCAGTATAAGTATACGCACCATGTTAAAGTAGCACAGACAATACGCCCAAGCTGGGTTTTAGTGTACGGGTAGGTGCTCATTGGGCCTATGAAGGTGGACACACAGACATTACAGGCAGAGAGGAACTCATGCAAAAGTCTAAAAAAGGCATGAAACCACCTCTCAGCTTTCAGCAAGAGCTCCGAGAGTTCCCCTAACCTAAAGACCTCCTAGTATTTAAAGCAGTTTTTTTGTAAGACGAAACATATCCCTTTTTTCTAAAAGTGATGCATAATTACTGCTAATTTATCAAAAGCAAGAGCTTTGAGAAAACAAAATTCATAAATACAGACCACGGAACGCGGGTACCAGAGTGGGACGGGGTGGGGGGAGGAGGAGCGGGGGGAGGGGCAAATACACGGCAATGGAAGGAAGCTAGACTTTGAATAGTGAGTATGCACTGGAGTGTACAGACTATTGAGATACTGTACACCTGAAATTTATAATAGGTAATGTTATTAACCAATGTTCCCTCAATAGAGTTAATTTTTTTAAAAGTCAGAGCTCTGATGTAGAATGATGTTTTGCATCCAAAGATAATGGAACGGGATTTGGTCATTGGTGGAAGCTTATCCACTCCCTACCCCAGGGGGCACCAGTGGAACTGAGAACGTGGATTTCTGTCCTAGGGGTTGACTGCTCACCACCGTGCGAATGCTGCACTTCTGTAATCTCAATAGAAAGGTCTGCTACAGCCCGATCAACAACCGCAGCTAGAAAATAACAATTACCGATGTTTATAGGACGGACTACCAGGTGCTGTTCTAAACATTTTGTGTGTATCGATTAATTTAATTTTTACAATGACCTTATTGGGTAGACGCTAGTATTAGCCCCATTGCATAGATGAGAAAACCGGGTCACGCAATTTAGTCACTTGTTCAAGGTCACAAAGCTAGTAAGTGACTGAGTCAGGACTTTAAGCTCTTACACAGTTCAGAAGTTGGGCAGTGTATTTAGTTGTCAGGCCGTTTATTTTATTTTATTATTTTGTTTTTGAGCTTTTTAGCTAAGCAAAGAAAGTATCTATGAGGCAGACCCAGAAAGAACTTGCCAGTTTGGGGTCTGCAGAGCATTCCATTGCCCTCTCGTGGCTCCCTTCCCTGGCCGCTGCCTCCGTGGCTCGTCCCCATCCCCGCCCCGTACCAGCTGCCCCTGGAGAACATGAGCACACTGGCCCTCAGTGTGGTAAGCTGCAGAACAAAGCACGAGGGCAAGCAGGTACATAGAGCAGGGGCAGGTGACAGTTTCCAGAATATTCCTACAGGAGGCCCTGCCTCCCTCTGTGAGAGTAAATGTGCTTTGTTATGTCTGTTTCATCCCTTGTGAGCGTTTCACCCTCACCTTTCCAGCGGCCCAGCTCTGAGGTGCATGCTGGTCTCACCTGCGCTCCTCCAAGGCCTCCTCGCCCGCTGCGCCCCGTTCCCCCCTTTGCTCCCGCCCTTGCCTCGCTGTGACCTCAGTCGGATATTTGTCTTCTGTCACGTGAAGGGAGAGGTATAGCCTGGTGCTCCAGGGCAGACACCTGGCTTCAGACCCTGGCTCAGCCACATACCTGAGGGGAATCCCCTAAACACTTTGCTCCTCAGTTTCCTTATTTAGAAAATAGCTTGATAAAACCTTCCTTGCAGGGTCGTCAGGAAGATCTCAGTAAGATACTCCGCAGCGCTCAGTCACATTGGCTGTGAGAACCCCCCTGTGCGGTGGCTCAGAGCCTGGGCTCCAGGGTTGCGCGAAGGGGGTAGAATCCCAGCCTGGTCACCGTCTTAACAGTGTAACTGGTGACCGTGTGACTTCCCCGTCTCTGTCACAAGGAAACGCATCATAGTTGTAGCCATATTATATGACTGTTGTTTCATACTTACACACTTAACGCAGTGCAGTGTTCAGCATGCTGCCTGGCACACAATAGGTGTTCAACAAACAGTACTGTTGTTCGTCATTCATGACCATCACCGCCCACCCCCCAGCTCGAGGGAATCCATTCTGAACTAATTGTCCCAAGTGTCTGTGAAGGGCTCATCTGAGCGGGGTCTTTTCCAACAGGCTCAGCCCAGCCCTGCGAGGCTGCACTTCTGTTCTCACGCAAACGAGTTAGCACCTCCCCGGTGGAAGGTTCCTGTGCTTTCCTGAGCGGACAAAGGCTTGGCTGCCCTCCTGGGCAGAGTTCCACAGCAGACAGACGAGGCTTGTCTCCCTGAAGAATTCTCCTTCGTTCCAAGAGGAATGTTCCAGAAACAGTCCCCTCTCGATGGGTCTTTGAAGTCTTCTTGCTCACACTGACCTGCTTGGAAACAGGCATCTTGATTTTCGGCAAGGTTGATTGTATAGGAGGTTGACTGGATGTTATTCTCATAAAGCATATGTCACCTTAATTGAAATTGTGTGAGTGGTAAACTTTGCTTTCTAAATTTAGAAAACCAGTCTTGGGAGGAAATGGGACCTTTGAACCAGTGGGAGGCAGTGTGAGTGTGTCCCACCGCCCTGTAGGGGGTACCTGTTCATACCCGCCATCTGGTTGCAGATGCTCCCACCTGGTGAGGCCTGTTTTAAATTGTGCGTTTTTAGGCTTGGTTTTTGCGTGCTTGTTCGTTTCCTAATGTCACCTCATCTTTTCACAGTTTTTGCGGGCTGTGTTCAGCTTTGTGAATCATAACCAGTTTTTACATCACTCAGCATCATTTTAAGGGCCTTTTCCCTAGCCCTGGCCCAGCTGGGAGAGTGGACTGCATTACTCGGAGTCGTGGCGTCTGCGTTTTCCAGTCCACAAGGCGACCTGTTGGTACATTACTACTTTCTCTGATAATAGCAACAGCTTCAGCACTAATCCTGCTATGCTCATACCCCTGTAACAAGGGTGGGGGATCCCCACGGTACCCCCAGTCCTACATAGAGAGGAGAGGCAGGGAGTATTCCTTCCTATTGCCACTGCTTCTGGGGGCAGAGGAGAGGGTGTCGAGGACCCTGTTTTAGGGGGCAGTTGAAAGGAAGGGACATGGGGTCCTGGGGGAGTTGGAATGGGGCCAGCACAAGGCACAGAGACATGCAGCTGGGGCGTTCTCACATACAAGCCCAGTTCTGCCCCAGCCTCTGTGTGTAGCTTTCAAAGCTTCCCCGGGTGGTTCAAACATGAACCCACCCCCAAAGGATGCAACCCACCCCGCGTGGTCCCTGAGTGCAGGCCATGTGAGCTGGCTCAGTGCAGCCTCTGGTCCACTCGTGGGCCCTGCTGGTGGATCTTGATGCTGGCGGCCCCTCTTTGTGTGATTCTCTGGCTAGGTGTGCCCCCTACCCCTCTTGACGCCCTCCACACTCACGCTTTGCCCACTCACGGAGTCCAAGCGCCCCGGAGGCAGCGGTGCCCTTATTCACAGCCTCTCATGTCCTCACAAGGGTATTCTGCACCATTCGAACACGGGCGGCAGCATCACAGCACACACTGCTCCGCATTGGCTGGTTTACTCTTGCTCATGTCTGCAGAGTTCTCGTTGGCTTCACGCAACCAATCCGCTGTTGGACCGGATTATCCTCCTCTTGCCCCTTCAGCCAATGGGAAGCCAAACATGAGACAGGAAGGAAGGAGAGCAAGGTTGGAATATTTATTCCCTTGTCTCGTTCCTCACAAGGTCAACTTAGGTGCTTTCTCTACATGATCATTTCTTTCCAGGTTCCAGCCGTCTGTCCCTCCCCTTGTCCCATTGGGCCTGGGCCTGAGGGCTTCTCCTTCACTCTAACTAGTCCTACTCACTCTGCAAGTGATTCTCAAAGTGTGGTGCTGGGCCAGTGAAATCAGCTTCACCAGGGGGCTTAGAAATGCAGATGTCCGGCCCACCCCAGACCTGCAGACTCAGTCAGGGGAGGGCCCTGCCGCCTGTGTGCGGACAGGCCCTCCGGGGGATTCTGGTGTGCACTAGAGTGTGCGGACCACCGGCACACTGTGCCGTTCTTTTTTGTCTTACCCGCAGGTTTGCTAGCGGTCCTGTTATTAAGTCCCCCTTGGATTGTCACAGTCTGACCCTGCCATCTGTTTTCTCTTGGGAACTTACCGGATGCACCTGTCGATGTGCCCTTAGGTTTGCTATTCCACACAATCACGATCTTTGTTATAGATCTTCGCACATATATATGTGAGTTGATAAGCAGAACGAGTTCTTTGAAGTAGCAGTTCTGAGTTAAGGAGGATATGCATTTCAAAGTCTGATAGATATTGTCTCGTGGTTCCCCACAGCGGTTGTCCCAACTTGCTGGTTATCTAAATGGGTCTGTGGTTATTTCACCTTTCAGTTGACTTGTTAATTAGCCAAAGAGTGGCAGCACGTTCGGGTCATGTGTCTCAGACCTGGACACACACCAATCACATGGGGGTCTTGTTAAAATGCATGTGTGGGTTTGGGTTGGCATACGGGCGCCTGAGAGTCTGCATTTTTAATAAGCTTCCAGGCCATGCTGTCTGTGCTGGTCCTGAGTCACAAGAGATCAGAGAGTAAGCATAATGAAATGGCCAACAGATGAACTTCGGGTTCAAACCTCCACTCAGCCATTTCCTAACAATTTCCGCAAGTTTCTTCATCTCTAAAATGGGAACTGGATCATGCTGTTCGACTCTGATTACCTAAGGCAATGCATGCACATGAAGTACTCGGCAGAGGGCTCGACACGTCACTGACACTCCACCAATGGCAGCTCTGATTACAGTTTGCCCCATCCCCCACGTGATTCTGACAGTTATTTGCCCCACCCCTCAGCTGCTCCTGATACTCAGCTGCCCTTAGCTTCCCTCCCACAGCTTCCAGTGTCCCAGACTGGCAGCTGCTACTTGTCTTCAAGGCAGTCCCCACGTCCAAAGCGATGGCCGGGACCTCATACTAGTTTCCCTTAGCCCTTCTTAGAGGGGACCTTGCGGCAAAGTCATTGCCAAGCCGTCTGCTGAGCAGTGGATCCGATAGTTCCAGAAACGTCTGAGACTTTTGCTTTTAGGAAAGGGAGCCTTAGGAAGCACCGGCTGCCCTGTCAGTCCCCAGGCAGCTGTCAAACCTTCCTTTTCTTTAGGATGGTCTTAATTCTGACAAACTTCCAGGAAGGTCTGTAACCCTTCTTGGTTCTAGGGTGAACTCCAGTGAACTCCCAGTGGCACCTCCCACTTAGAGTTGGGGGTAGAGACCCCCACTTCCTCCCAGCAGTATCTGCATTCCGGTTTCTGAGCAACTGGGCCGTGCCCACTCTTGTCTGCACGTATTCCCCGTGGTCCATGGGGATGTATGTGCAGATCATTCCCTGAAAGAACACTGTTCACTAAGGTAAACACGCAAATCATGTGTGATCGAGTACATTTCAAACACCAGAGCCATGATGTCACGGCATTGCAGAGGCTTCAGACCTGCACTGAGCTAGCTGGCCCCCGGGGACGGCACCTCATCCTTCTCCTCACTGTGGACCTGACTGGAGCAAGAACAGGCAGCCAGCGAAGCCGTGAACGTACGAGCACCTGGGAGGAGAACAGTGATGCGAAGTTGTCCTGAGGAGTCCAGAGGTGGTGGGCGGGTGTGCTGTCCTGCAGGTCCCTGGCCTTGACTTCCTGTCCCCACGCTGACGGCCGCTCTCCTGGAGGGCAGGCAAAGTCCCAGGAGTGAGATTAGTGACACGGAGGCCACGCTGGGAGCCGCACGCTGCTTGTGATGGAAAAAGAAAATCTTCTGCTTCCTCTTTTGGGGCAACTCTCTTGCCTGCGGGCCCTCAGCCCCTCCGCTCCCACCCACGGCTGGGTCGAATCTCCCCCTCGTTCCGGCTTTCACCTTCACCCTGGTGACCGCGGTCTTCAGCAGCAGCCCGGATCTCCCTGCCCATCTCCCACCCCACCCTGCGCGTCCAGCTGGACGTCCCTCCGTAGCCTGCTGTGGGCACCCTGAAAACCGCCCTCCTTACCCACTTCCCCAGACCTGCTCCTCCCCCTATTTCCCACTCCCAAGAACGTCTTTGTTTGAAGACAGCATCCTGCAGCTTAAAAAATGATTACAAACGATCATGCTCCGTGCTCCTAAGTCTGTCTCTGGATCAGGTCCAGCTGTGCTGTTCTCTGGGGGGGGGGAGCTTATGCCCTCAGCTGCCTGGGCTGGGGAAGCCCTGTGAAACAGCTAGCCCTCTCTGTGCCGCGTAATCCTTCAAGATGTTGCTCATTACACCCCACAGCAGCCTCTGAATGAGGACCCCAGGGAGAAACTTCCCTCAGGTTTAGCCTAGCGGAATTAGCTGTCTTCATCCTGAGCAAGCAGGCCACTCTGGTCCCGGGAATCCCGTGTCACATGACTGCGGAAAGCTCAGCAGCGACCTCTAGCAAGTGCACGGGAAGGCACGCAGTGTCTGCCCACACCAGTCCTGGCTTCATTGTGTTTCTACCTGCTTAGTTTAATTTACATGAGCTTGTATTGTTGCATATGTTTACGTAAGCCCCCTCTGGGACAGGGTATAAAAGATAAAGAATTATACCCTCCATCCTCATATTTTTATCAATGAACACTCATGTACAGTATCTGTAGAGATATATATATTTATTAAGTAGAAAGATGCAACTTTTAGTAGAGAATATGATTTGGGGAATCCTACCCAAAGAATCTATTAAATATTAACAAAATCAAAGTAACAGCAGTTTTAGTAACCTGTCCTAAAATAGTTCAACATTATGAAGAGAGGTTTAGATCTTGGATTTCAACTGGGAAGAATTTCCGTTGCAGGTAGCCACCAAAATTTAAGTCATTTTTGTGTGATTTAAAACATACGCCCTCACTATAATTACGTAACATGTAACAACAAATATTTTCTGATAATGGGAGGTCCCTGGCAGCCAAATGAGAGATTGCAAGGGACATGCACCGCCTGGGCTTCCTCCAGACCCTGGGCGGCGGCAGAGAACCTGTCCCTCCCAGGGCTCCCCGAGTGGGCCATTAGAGAAAGAAAGGTTCCCCAAGATGAAAGTTTCTGTCATTTTTCTGCAGGCGACCAGGCCTTTAATATTTCCTGAAACGACAGGTCTGCTTCACGTCTTGTAACCAAAACAACTACAACCCTTCACACCAGAGAGCAGCGGGCCCCTGGTGGTGCCGCGGCGGTCCCGGGGACGGGAACACCTGCGGGAAAATTAGACAGAACGTTTTTTGCAGGCCGTGTCTGGGATCTGTAAATGCTAAGCCGATCACTGGAAGATTTTTTATTTTTATTTTTTGGTTAAGTGTTTTTAAAGACTCCCCTGCCCCTCTGTTAGGATTAGATGGACGCGTCACACACAAACTCCCAGTAGACTAGGCTACCGTTCTCCGTGTCCTCTTGTCCTTGCTGTTTGTCCTGCTCACAGCGTCGGTATCTGACGCCAAACAGCCCTTTTACTCAGGTAAGCTTTCTCTTTCCCTGATGCTAATCCAAAAAAAATTTTTTTTGTTAGAGTCTGCACTTTCCTAATCCTTGCTTTTGGATTGAGGATTTTACGGGTAGATCAAGGAGAAATCATCCAGAGTGGGAGGTGGGAAAGAAGGTTGACTTGGCCCGTGGGAAGTTGTCTGAGGACTCACTCACAGATATGCGACTCAAAATCTGAAACAAAGACTTCGTTAGTTGATGTAAGAAACAAATTTCGGGAACAAAAGGCTAGGCTCTTTGGGGCATGTGGAAGGTAATTTGATTTAATTTTTGCAACATACTGCAGCTGTCAGTTGCCAGATTAAAAAAAATACCTGTAACTCTTCAGGAGAAGAAAATGACTTGTTTTTTCTTTTTTTTATTGTTCAAGTACAGTTGTCTCCATTCCCCCCACCACTCCTTCCCCACCCCCATCCCCCCCTCCTTCCCTCATGAGATCCCCCCCTTTGGCTTTGTCTGTGTGTCCTGTGTACATAACTTTTTTCTTATTGAAGGTCAATGATGCCTGGAAAATTAAGGCAGAAGTCTATACATTTTAATTATTTTTCTAAATGATGTAACTTTATTATTTTCATTGACTTAAAATTGCTATAAACTTATTTTTAATATAAAAATACAGCTATTTATAAGGAAGAAAGTGAGAATATTTATATTCTTACCACTCACTGAGAGACACTGCCTACATTTGGTACCTTTCCTCCCAGGCTCTTTCCTCGACATGTAAACACATATGTATGTATAATTTAAGATATGATTATACTACACATACATGTTTATGACTTGTTCTTTTCTTAATATAGCTTAGATATTTTCCATGTCAATAAGTGTGTAGATCACTATTATTAATTATGACTGTTTAATACTCCATTATAAGTATCATGATTTATTAAATTCCTTATTTTTTGACATCCTAGTTTTGTATCAGTCACTTGTGGTCATAGTAACGCTGCATGAGAGACAAGACAACCAAATCTCAGTGCCGTACAGAGTGGATAAGCTTTCACCTCTCGCTCAGGAGTTTGCAAAACGGCAGGGTGGCCATGAAGCACAATGAGGTGGGCAGGAAGGCTCTGCTCCCCGAGTCTCGCATCCCCACCCTGGGTCTTTCCATCCTGAAGCACCTAGTGTTGCATGTTCTTCTCATGGTGATGACAAAAAAATCAACAGATTGTTTCCAAGCACCGGGTGGCATCTTGGTCCTGAATGTTCCATTGGTCACAATAAGTCGTATGGCCCAACCTGAAGTTAGGGAGCAGGACATTCTCTGGGTCCGCAGAGCGGGACATACTGAAGAGGAAATACTTCCAAACATGGATGTAATCTCCTGTGGGTTGTCTCCATGGCCCATGGTTTTTCTCGTTACTGTAAGCGTTGCTGTGCGCACTCCCATACAGTCTGCACACCTGGCTGATTTTTTTTTTTTTTTTTAGGATAAACTCATAGAAATGAAATTTGGTCAGAGGTCTAAGGTTGTATAAGTTTGGAATTTTATCCATGTGACCAGACTGCCCTTGTTCAACTTGTTTTAAAACAAAAGTTCTCCAGGAATAATTTTTTACTGATATCTAAAATTGTTTTCTGTGGACTGGTGCAGCCACTGTGGAAGACTGTATGGAACTTCCTCAGAAAACTAAAAGTGGAACTGCCTTTTAACCTGGCAGTTCCACTGCTGGGATTATACCCTAAGAACCCTGAATCACCAATCCAAAAGAACCTGTGCACCCCAATGTTCATAGCAGCACAATTTACAATAGCCAAGGGCTGGAAGCAACCTAAGTGCCCATCAGTAAATGAGTGGATGAAAACACTGTGGTACATTTACACAATGGAATTCTACGCAGCAGAGAGAAAGAAGGAGCTCCTACCCTTGGCAACAGCATGGATGGAACTGGAGAGCATTATGCTAAGTGCAATAAGCCAGGCGGTGAGGGACAAATACCCTATGATCTCACCTTCAAGTGGAACCTAATCAACAAAACAGACAAGCAAGCAAAGTTTAACCAGAGACATTGAAATAAAGAACAATCTAACAGTAACCAGAGGGGAGGGGGGAGGGGATAATGGAGAGAAGGTTTTCAGGAACAACTGTAAAGGACACATGGACAAAACCAAGGGTGGGTAGAAGCAGGGAGGGAGGTGGGGATGGCTGGGGTCGGGGGGAGTGGAGGGGGGGGGAAATGCAGACAACTGTACTTAAACAACAATAAAATAATTTTAATAAAATAAAGTAAAAATTCTTTTATCCCCCCCAAAAATAAAATAATAAAATTGTTTTCAGGCAGAAAAAGGAGGATATTTACTAAGTCAAAAAAACAAAACAAACCTGTGTTTGAGGGGAAAAAAATTTCTAATGACAAATTTTGGTCTCAAATGTAACCTTTAGACTTTGTGAAATAAGAAGTCCCAATTAGTTCTCAAAGATCCAGGATAACGTAATCTGATGACTTTGAAATACCGTAGTATTTGGCTCTTGTGGAAGGTACTGACAGACACCTCTTAGCTTCCAAGTGTATTTATAAAATCTGAATTATTCCTTCATAGAAACCCTGCATATAAAAACTTGAGAATTCCTGAGACAATAAAAGTTTTTTAAATAAGCATTAAGGTTTGAAAACACAAGCAGATCAATCTTTCACAGCAAGGACTTCCCTAAGTAGCTAAGGACCTTCGCTGAACTCCAAAGAGCAATGACAACAGAGAATGGTTTTCTCTGATATGCGCAGCCCAGATAAAAGAGACAAAAGTTTCTTTTCCTTCCTCTTTCATTGTTTTCTCTCTCTCCTCCACTTCTCTAGCTTTTTGTTCCTGTCCCTGCCTTACTTTAGCCTCCATCTTTCTTTTGTTCTTTGGTTCTTTGAGTCTTTTCATTTCCAAGGAAAGAAAGAAGGCGAGAAGTAGGAAGGGAAAAAATGCGTATGTACTATAGGTGCCCAAATGATAACGCAATCATTTATTTCACTGTCTGTTGACCAGAACAGTGTTTCCTCACCTCATTAATTCAGTCTTTCAGTCTGTAGGCATTTATGGGAGTGCTATGGTTTCTAATAAATGAATGTTTTGGGTGAACTCCCACAAGTGAATGGTAAGAAGGTAGGGATTGTCGGTGTGTTTCCAGCCATTCCTCGAAAACACATTCCTTTAGCTTTTAAAACCGGAAAAACGGCCCAGAACCAACAGTGCCTTCCCAAAGTCCAACATCAACATGGGTTGAAAAATGATCCCTTCTCCTCTGAACATACTTTGATCACAGAAGGGCCGTATTATTCTGTAATGTGTTCAGCTCCAAGTAATCATAAGCAACTTAGAGTGGCTAAAACAGAGAGGGGTTTATTTTTGTCTCCTGACACTAAGTCTACAGGTGGGCAGTAGCCTTGTTCCTCCGGTCACTAGATGGCTGCCGTAGCTCCAACCACCACATCTGAACTCAAGGCAGAAAGACAGATGGAGAGGACAGCACTATAACTTTGATCAGGAAATCAAAACTTTCCCCAGACTGCCACCTCTCCCCACCCAGCCGAGCTCAACTTACATCTCATTGGCCAGAACTGTTGGCATGGGAGGGACAGGGAAAGTGAGTATTTTTGAGGAAGACATTTTTAAAAGGTGGGGGTGAGAATATATGTTGGATTGCCAATAAAAATATCTTAACAAGGAGTACAAAATATTAAAGCATCATCCACGGATACAGACGGACCCAAAGAGGGGAGACATACAGGTCCAGTCAGGCTGGCTGTGGCCTTGAGGCCCGAGACTGCTTACACAGGGTCAGATGCCTCGGTGCCTTCTTAAACCCTCCCCAAACTTTATAGGTGCGAATATCTGTAAATGTATGGCTTGTATCTTATTTGATATGTTGATATCATAATGGATCAAATGTTTCTAATGACTAATATGGAGGCATATTGGCTTTCAGCAGACATTTTATTTAGGCGAGGGTACAGTTCTTAAATTTGCTCAAGTGGAGTGAGAGGCGGTGCTGTGTCACACGGAGAGCATTCGACTGGTTGGCAATGTACTCAGGAAAGGAACTTGAACTTTCACGGCCTCGGTTTATTCTTCTGCGGCACCGAGACGGCGCCCAGTCTGCCCCCCGCAGGTGACGGCGAGCAACAAAGGGGCGAGGGCACAGGACACAAACGGGCTTCCCGTCCGTGTGAGTGGGCCGTCTGTGTCACTCCAGCCCCCGAACCGCTTTCCTCCGAACCCGGGCTTCCTCGGGATGGGAGATTGGAAACGGAGGTGGAAGCGAGACTGTTCCCCAAAGGAAGCTTTCGGGATATTTTCCCACAACATTCCTAATGCTCCGACCAGGGGGGGCACATTCTGTCTACTGATTGTCCTGACTCCCCCAGCGTTGTTTAATCATGAGGAACAGCCATGGAGAATGGTTCCACTTTTCTAAATTAGCTTGCCGAAAGGCCCACGTGCTGTTGTTTCCATGAGTCACATCAGAAGAATCAATTGGCTGCGGTCTCTTCCTAAGTTGTTTTTCCTATGAGCTGGGTATTGTTGTTATTATTCCCAATTTAAATTTGAGGAAACTGAGGCTCAGAAAGAATGTGTGTTTTAACCATGATGGCACAGAGCTTGGCTTTTAAACCTGATTTGCCTTATTCCAAGGCAGAGCTCTTAGGGGTTCCCATCAGGGGGTCAAAGGTAACATCATCCGCCTCCAAATTCTTGTCAACATTTTTGTCATCATCATCCTTTCGGCGCACCTGTGATCTTCTGTAACTCCCTTCTCAGCTCTGAGTTTGGTTAAACTGTGACATTTTGGGCCCCAATTCTACAGGTGATGAAACTAAGGCTCAGGGAGGTGAAGTGACTTAGCCACGAAGCTACAGGGGATTCACGATCGAGGAAGACCTGTGATGGCTGAGACCTGGGGTCAAGGTTCTCCTGCCAAGACGGTGCGCAGCATTCCGGTTTAAAAGAGGTCGTGGTTTCTGACAGCGGATTTGGTCCTAATGATAACATATGCATCGTGGTTGAATTTTCAATTAAGATTTCCCGCCTTCTGGGAAACAGACCTCTGGCCAGAGTCCTGGGCTGTCCTCCCGACTGTTGCTGGCCCGCTTAGTGATCTCCAGCAAACGTTCAAACCAATCTGTGTCTTCAAGTACACTGTTTCCCCAGCTCCTCGAGAAGTGACTGCTTCCAGGTTTGGAAGGAAGAGGGCAGGGCTGAGGAGGGGGCGTTTGATGGGTAACCACACTGCACTCCTGCTGTTCTCATTAATGCTGATGGCCTTGTCTGGGCGCCCTTAGCTCACACATGAATATGTATTTCTGCCATGGTTCAGCTGACCCGATTCCCATCAGCGGGGTCTGGAGCCCTAGATAAGGAACCGGAAGACACCGGTTCTAGGCCAAGGTGCATCTCAATGGCAATCTCTGCACCTCAGATCCTTATCCCTCCGCTGACACGGTTGAACTAGAAACCCTCTAAGGAATTTTTCTGTGATTCATTTTCCTCCGTGGGTAGAGTTACAGTTCACCATCACTGACTATTTTTGGCTCAAAATTATTGTGGCTTAGTGGTAACAGAGGAACTTATTGCAAATTCATCTTTCAAATGTTTTGAGATCACGAAGAGAAAGTTGAGCTCACGGTTGCCTCCAGAGCATTTGACGTTACTAACCTTGCTGGGCAGAAGGCGGCGCTAGCGAGTAGGAGCGGGACTGGGAGTGCAGGGGAGATCACCGCCCACACCCAAGTTCTCCCCTCTCTGAGAGCAAAACTAAGCATAAAACGATTTCCTACCTTATTTTACAGTCCCTCTCGTAGAATGGCAAATCATCATTCATAGATGTTTTGGTATTATTCCTATAAAATTAGTGACCAAGTGTATCAGCAAGGCATGCCATTTTCTTTGCAGTCGAGTTCAGTTACTCGTATAGTTCGGTGACAAGCGTGTTTTTCAGCCTGTGGAAATAATTACGTCGTCAAATACCACTTCATGATTGAAAACCTTTGAAACCAGAAATAGCTCCCCTTTCACAGTAATTACTTGTGGCAAATATCCTTTTTTTAGAAAAGAAATGCTGAACAAATTGAAGTCAGATCATTTTTTCCTCTCCTGCTAGAATAAGTGCGTGAGGAAGAGGTGATTCCAGTTTGGGGGTGTGAGCGTTGTGTATTGCACACTTAGTCCCCGGCACCCTCACACTCCCTCCTCTTTGTCTATCTCAACGCATTCCTTTTTCTCTGAGTGAGAGCTCAGGAGGCATCCATCTTCCTTTAAGATGAACTTCCTTGAATTCTCCCTTCTTTGGTGATATTAAGCCCTCAATGTTACATGCTTTTCTTGAGCAGCTACCATGTCTCCCTCCCTCTTTCCTAGCTTTGGGTTCCAAATCCAATTCCAGTTGTGGGACCTCGGAAAAGTTAAACTCTCTGAGGCCCAGATTAAAAAAACAAAAAACGGGCACTAATCATTTTACCCCATAGGGTAGTTGCTGTGGGAATTATATGCAACAGTTACATTTTAGGATAGTGCCTGGTCCTTCATTAGCTCCCAATGTGTTCTTTTTCCCAACCATTTATCACTGTTCTTGCAGGTAAAACTCGTATCTTAACTGAGATCTTCATTGGAACCGCTGCCTACCTCCCTGATGCCCATTTGCTTTTGGGGTTTTGTTTTCCCACTCTTTCCCCTATCTTTGTAAACATTTTAGAAGTCGTTTTTCAAAGTCTCTTTCAGGTGGGCCTCTTACCCGCAGTCCAGGTGTGACCCCTTTGTTGTTAGTGAGGATGTCGGCTCACGGTGAGGGATTTCTCCCAGGCTTGACAGTTTTGGGGGGCAAGCTGGTTTAGCAGGAGTCCTTTTGCTGGAGAGACCCTCACCCTGGATTCAGCAGGAGTGCCTAGGGATGCCGCAGATTTCCCCCATGACTGGCCGTATTTTACATTTTAGGGTCTGGTACCTCTGTAAGACATTCAGCTTTATGCCGGCACAATATTCTGACTTTGCGTTTCCTCTTTATGAAGTCTCAGGACTTCCTTTTCCTATTCTGAATTGGGCTCTGTGGGAATTTTCGGATGTGTGTACACTTTATCCTGTTTATCTATGTGCTTGGAGCAGGAGGTGAGTTTTTGGTGTCAGTTCGGCGTCCTGTAACCGGGCGAGAAGCTGCGTCGCTTGCCTTCACGCTGGAAGGAGTAGCGTTGCCTAAGAGACACGAACTCGCTTCCAGCCCTGCCGCTCTGTGGAAACTGCTTGCTCAGGGATCAGCAAGCTAAATCCAGTTGCCTTTTCTGAGTCTCAGGATACAGACATTATTATTATTTTTTTAGTATTTTAATAGCTGTAAGCACGACACATTATCAACCAGAATACGAGGTCTTAAGCAACATGGTCCAGGGCAGTTCTTGTTGGACTTGGGTTTGCGGTCCTCCGGGGCCCGGCACAGATCTCGGATGCCCGTATCAGTCCAGTTCCAAGGGGAGGAAACTGCGGATACTCATGTTAAGTCTCTGTTAAGTGTATACAATCCGAGAACACAGTATGCCTTACCGTTTGCTCAGGTTTTCTTGGGGAAACATGAGCTGAGACATGAGACATGTCTCATGCCACATCATGGCTGAGACACGAGACAAATTCACACAGACTACCAAGTCCTGTGGAAGAAAAGGGAAGGCATGGCCACTCTCTCAAGGGGAGAGCAAGCAGACCCTTGCCTAAACAGGCTTTTATTGCTTTTCTGGGTACATTACATGGAGGATGGTCCTCATTTACTATGCACAGGCCCTCATTGACTATGCATAGCATCACTGTAGGTGATTACCCTTTACAGATAACAAAGGAGAGGATGTTGCTAATTACATCAAGAAAGAAGGATATTTGCAAATGTAAAGGAGCAAGTGGTTACACTCCTCCTTGGGAGGCTTAGCACAGACTTTAGGAAGTTACTTTAGAGATCTGCAGTAAACATTTGCTGCCTCAGTCCAGGGTGAGGGAGTTTAGCAAAAGCAAGTCTCATAGCAGCCTGGGCACAGTGCAGGCCTGATTCCCCACGGGAGCACCCATCCATGGGCGTGGGCCCTCTGTCACTCTCCACTGTCCAAGTGGGAGCTGGGCCCACGCCACGCAGAACGGTCTCCCATACATGAGTAACATTTTAAAGAGTTTTATAAATGACTTTCACATCTCTTTAAGTTTATTTCTGTTTAACCTTATCTCTTTTGTTGCTGCTGTAAATGGGATGTTCTTCAATTATGTCTTCATTCTGGTTATCGTTTGTAAATATGAAAATTACTGAATTCAGTACAATTTTTCTACTTACTATCTTCTAAATTCATTTACTGTTTCAGTAGGAAATTTTTCCTTTTGAGTATGTAACCATATCAACTAAAAGTGGTGATCATTTTGCCTTCTTCTAACCAGTATTTTTAGCCTTGTTCCTTTCCCGGATCTAACTATGCAGGCTGCTCCTTGCAGTGCAGAGTTAAATAAGGGTTCAATCTCTGTGTCTTTGTCTTGCTCTTGACAAGGGAAGGTGCTGCTGTGCTTCCCCTTCAGCACAAGGCATGCTCTGGGGCCGGGAGACATTGATGGTTATCGTGAGAAGCGAGCATTCTTATATCACTGAATTTTTTATCAAGAAGAGATGCTACAATATGATTTTTCTTCTTAAACTTGTTGGTAAAATAAATTCTATTAATGTGTCCCCCCCCACCCCCACCCCGTGAAACTGTCTCTGTTTCTAGCATACCCTCCACCCAGTTTGCATTGTTCTCTTCCCGTCTGGGACCCTGTTGGTGTCCTGACTTCACGAAATTAACATTTGTGAAGTGGTGAGCCACAGTTCAACAAGACACCACAAAAGAAATTGAAATATGGAAGTTTATTCCTCAAAGGTCCTGGAGGAAATACCTCAAAGGGCCACACGGGGTGGGGAGGTTGAGGCAGTCAGAGGACCAACAGCGAGGAGTAGGACCTGGGCACGTGCCTTCTTTAGGGTCCCTGGGTGGGGTGCTCTGAGGTTCCCAAGCTATGGCCTGATTGATCCATTCTAACCGAGCAGTTGCGTTTTGGCAAGCCCCATGGGGGTCTCATCTAAAGCACAAGGCAGGCAGGTGCTGGGGAGCAGACTGCTGACCACGAGGGCCACTGGGGTCATGTGCCCCTGAGGCTGCGTTGCTATCTGGGGCCTGTGCTTCCCAGGGGACGCTAGTATCAGTGTGAAATCTCAGAGGGCCCCCTGCCCAAACACAGGGGCTGCAAGACAGCCACACCTGTGTTTAGCTGAAGGCGCAGTGTAAAGGTGGTGGAGTGGTATAGCTAAACTCTTAGCAGTTAGCGCTATTTTATTCAGGATGTTTGCTTCAGCACTCGTAAGTGATGGGTGATGACATCAGCTTTGAAAGCTTTGTTGCATTTTGGTTTTGCCCACATCGGAACGTCTGGGAGTGTTGATTCTATTTCTATACTCTGGAATAGGTCAAATTACATTGGAATTTTCTGTTCTTTGAAACTCGGTGGGCATGCTACATGGAAAACCAGATGGACCTGGTGCTTTTTAGCAGATGAAGTGCTTTGTCAGCTTTCCTTATTCTTCTCCCATGGAAACTGGTGTCTACGTTTTCTCCTTTTCTGGAGTCTTGTTGCACTTATTTTAGGTATATTATAGTTTATACATAGGAATATTTTCTTCAAACATTGTCCATTCATCTAGGTTTTCATATGCGTTATTTTTAGTTTAGCAAAGCAGTCTTTTATTGTCCTTTTAATTTGCTTATATTTAGTCGTTATTTTCTCATAATAATTTTTACTTGTATACTTACTATTTTGTCTCTTTTTCCTGTTAGTTAGGAGGTTAACTGTCTTTTCCCCCCAAAAGACTTTTAGTTCTTTTTATTCTATTTTTTAATTCACTAATATCTAGTTTTCTTCTCTACTAACCTGTAACCCTCACACCGGTTGTAGTTTCAGACTCACAGTGAAGGGCGCTCGGGGGGCCCGCCCTTGCCCTTCCCGTCGGTTGGCTGTTGTGCACACGCCAGAAATACTGCGGAAGCTCGGGGGCGTGTTCCCTCGGCGTTGCATATGAAGAGTTGCTGTTCTTTGGAGAAGGGATCAAAGGCTCTACAACCATAATATAGAGACAGATGATACTTTGAGACAGGTCATTATAGAGCAAGAGTGCCATAGAGCAGGGGTTCAGGGAACAGCGGTGACAAAGAGCAGGGGCGGCATAGAGGAGGGTGTCATAGAGCAGGGGCGGCATACACTCAGTGTGTCATACAGGAGGTGTGTCATAGAAGAGGGGTTTCATAGAAGAGGTGTGTCCTAGACATGGGGGGTCAAAGAGCAGGGCTGTCATAGGGCAGGGGTTTGATTGACCAGGATCGTCACAGAGGCATGATGTCATGGAGAAGAGGCATCACAGAGGTGTGGTGTCATAGAGAAAAATGGTCATTGAGGAGGGCTGTCTCACAGGAGGAATGTCATAGAGGAGGCAAGGCATGGCAGTGGGGTTTCATGGAGCTGGAGTGTCATAGTGATGGTGTCATGAAGGAATGACTTCATCCAGGAGGTTTGTCATAGAGAAAAGGTGTCATAGAGGGTGCATGTCATAGAAGAAGGCATAGAGGAGAGGTGTCACAGAGGAAGGGTGGCAGAGAGCTGGGGTGTCATGGGAAAAGGGCGTCATAAAGGCTGAGTGTCAGAGGAGAGGGGTCATGGAGGAGGGGTGTCATGGAGAAGTGCCATAGAGGAGAAGTGTCATAGAGCAGGGGTGTCATAGAGCAGGGGTGTCATAGAGCAAGAGTGTCATAGAGGAGGGGTGTCACAGAGCAGGGGTGTCACAGAGCAGGGGTGTTGGAGGAGGCACATCATGGAGGCGGGGCACCATGGGAAGGGCGCGTCATAGAGCAGGATTTTCATAGAGTCACAGTGTCATAGAGCTAGGTTGTCATAGAGCAGGTGTTTCACAGGGCAAGGGTGTCATAAAGGAGGGGTGTCATTGAGGAAGGGTGCCATAGATTAGGAGTGTCGTTAGGAGGCGTGTCATAGAGAGGGGTGTCATAGAAATGGGGTGTCATAGAGCAGGATTGCCATAGAGGCAGGGTGTCATGAGATAAGAGCGGCATAGAACAACATGTCATAGAAAAGGGTGGCATAGAGCAGGGGTTTCACAGAGCAACGATCTGCTCCGGTCTGCTGCCCAGCGTGGCCCGCCGCTGACGGGCCTGCCTTGGTCCCTTTGAGGTGCCCGTCACCCTCAGAGGACCATCCTTTTATGAAATCTGCTGCCCGTCTACTCTCTCCTCTTCTTGACACTTCCTTCTCTGAAGCTCCAAAGAAAATTTCTCTGCTTTTTTTATCCCTTACAGAAAACTGCTGTTTTTGTCCTGGTTTTGCTGAAATGAAGAGTGTTTTCTCCTTTTGTCTGCATTTTTTATTATTTCCACAAGCTCAGGGGAGACAGGGAAGACTGACTTACACAACTACATTCACACTAGAAGTTCATTTCTGTCATTTCAAACACTTTTTCTATTTTAAAAATAAAACACACATTATAGAAAATTCAGATCCTGAGAAACATAAAAATAACCACTCTTAAAATCTTTGTGTATTTCTTTTAATTCCTTTCCCATGCTTACACATTCTTTTCCTTTAAAACACTGGGATTACTGTAAATCTACAGTTTTTCATTCTGAAAATGATCATTTTTTTCACATGACCATTTTCCCAAATTACTAAAAGAAAAAAAGTTGTAATAGCCGCATAAAGTAAATTAGCTTACCATTTCCATATTGTTAGACATTTAGGTGATTCTATTATTATTATTATTATTATTATTATTATAAATTATACTATACGAGTTGGCAAACTCTAGTCCATGGGCCAAATCTAGCCTGTTTTTATAAATAAAGTTTTATTGGAACACAGCCATGTCCATTTGACTGTGTTGTCTGTGGCTAGTTTCTCCCTACAAAGTAAGGAGCTAATATTTACAGTATCTGGCCTTTATAGAAACAGTTTCCAACCTTATACTACAGTGAACATCTTCCCATGTTCATTTTTATATACATGTATGTTTAATTTCTCCACATGAACCCCTAGAAAAGGAGCTATTTGATGGGGTGTCAACATCTTTATGGCATTTGCAAATTGCCCGCCAAAAAGATTGACTCTTTCATTACTGCAGAATGAAAGTCTGCCATTTTCTCCACATCCTTGGCAACATGAGGTATAATCATATGTTTTCATCTTTAGAAATCTTGTAAGCTGAAGGACAGTATCTTATTTTTGTTCTGATGACCAATGTGGTGAAACATTTCTTGTCGCTTTCATAATTTGTCACTTTCATTTCATTTTTTAACTACTTGTTCATGTTCTTTGCACAGTTTCCTGTTGGAGTTTTGGATTTTTTTTTTTCTTCAGGATCTGGGAGACATATTCAAATGTAATGGATACTGTATACTTGCCCTCAGCATCCATAGCTAAGTGGGTGGTGCACCGTGAGTCCGAGACTGTGTGGTCTCGGGGTCTCAGGGGTCTCAGGTTTTGTTTTGGGGTCCTTGGGGTCTCACGTTTTGTTTTTGAAGGGACACGTGTTTCTGTGGGAAAGCTACGGGCCTGGCTTCACCTCCCCAAGCCTGAAAAAAAGAAACCTTCCTGAAACGAACCATGGCAGTTTAGGAAGCAAATCCTTCTTTCCTTGCTTTGTGCAGGCCCGGAGTTCATCCAGGGTCTTCTTCAAAGCAGAACTGCTCCTCATTGTTCTTAAATTAGCCTCTAAATCAATTCCACATCCATGGAACCTGGTAGCAGGAATCATTTGCATGTGGCAAGTGTTATTCCCGAAGCATGCCACATTGAACCCCTGTGCCCTCCTGTAATGTCTTTTTATGTTTTTCAGAAACTGTGAAATAAACTATTGAAAAAGGGTTAATCACTGCAATGTGTGAAGTAGCCCTTGGAAAACCACATCAGCCATCAAACTTTCCGAATAGCGGTTTTCGAATTCAGGTGGGCCTCTCAGCAGGGAGGAGACAGCAAAATGGTGTTTCTGAACCACATGGCTGTTCCTCACGTCTTAAACAAGCTGCGTGGGGGACTCAGAGGAAAAATGGGCGGGCGAGACCTCAGCAGGTTGGCATGAAAGCATGGCCGCCGAGCCAGCTTCCCCTCCGTGCGCTCCATGCACTCGGGGGCAATGAGATGGTGGCGGGTTTTCTGAGGCGGCTGGAGAGTTCGACGCCGACCCGAGTGACCGCCGGGCTCTTCCCAGGCTTGGCCGACCAATCAGCGCTCTGTCCCTGTCCCTCTCACTCTTACGGTTCTTCGATTTTTTTTAATAATTTTGTATGATTTCCCCTGCATTAGGACTGGAGCCATCTCAAACTTAGTAATAACCAGTATTTGTATAGCACCCACAGGAGCCAAGAGCTTCCTTCCTGTGATCTTTGTCATCTGCAAGGAGAATAAACGTAGCTAACGATTATCTCCGTTTCAGAGCCGAGTGACGTGAGGCTGTGAGAAGCCCGATGCATTGTCGTGTGTGAGTCAGATGGCGAATCTACATCAGCATTAGTGTATGAGCCTGGGCTTTCTTAGTATTCCAAGAACTCCGTACCCTTCGGTGAAAGAGAGCTCCGTGGGGTTGCCCTGAAGTTGCTGGAATGAGCTCTGCTGTCTGAAGGACAGCTTCTTTCACCCAGACGGCAAATTTTTATTGAGCTCATGCTATTGCGCCATCTACTCTGTTCAGCGTTCTATACATGGGGTCTCGGGTCAACCACAGCTGCCTTGTGAAGGAAGAGGGTTTTGCTATCGTTGTTGCTGGGGAAACGGAGGCTCAGAGCGCCTACCTTGCCCAGGAGCAGAGCACAGCTGGTTAGCGTTGGCAGTGGATGTGCACTCAGCCCTGCGTGGCCTGGTGCTGACCTTGGGCCAGCAGCGTGAGGCTCAGGTTGTGAGCGCTGGCAGGGGCCTGGTCCTGGCATTGCTTTCAGGTGGCGTCTGACTGATGGCGCCCCCAGGTGGAATCCAACGTGAATTTGAAAAATTCAAGACTAAGGGTCAGTTTTTTTAGGAAATTATGCTTGGCACTATGGGGAGGCTTTTAAAAGGACACCTGAGGCTTTGTAAATGAAAAAATGTAAGGAAAAGTCCTTTTCAGTGTTCACTTACTGTTTTTATTTGCAAACTGAACTTGTCGGGAGGAGGGCGTTATTTTTTAAATTATAATATCATAGATGAACACCAACATAAAAAAAAAAAAAGGACTGGGCTCATCGCGGCTCCCATCTTGTTCTGTCGAACCTCACCTTCCAAGCTGGGAAACCTTGTGCCCCCATCACGCATCGGGGGGTCCACGTCACGTGAACCCCAAGGTCTCATTCCAAAGGCAGCACAAAGCATAAGTAGCTCCCCGATCCAACAGGACACAGATTTTTAATTAAATATTTTAAAAAGCTGCCAAGCAACCTATGTATGTACTGTAAAATTGTCCTTTTTACTCTGCCGTATTCTGCTCCTCCCTCCTCCACCCCCGCACCGTGCACCCCACAAAATACCCTTTGGATCCTTGCCCATTAGCGAATTCAGTATTTTTCTTTTAAGTTCTGTTTTGGGTCAGGAAGACAAGTGGCGTTATAAACCGTTACCAAATCAAAGCTCCATCAGAGGCGGACAGAAGCCCCACACACGGGGGCGAATTACTTTCGGTTCTTAATTTCATGCCAGTGCTAGTGAAATTTCACAGCTGGTTATTTCTTTTTTTCCAAAAATCCCGGGGTCAGGGTTCTGTGCTATTTATGTCACAAGAAGCCAAAGAACGAAAATACCCTAAGGACATGAAAACATTTGGTAAATCGACATATTTTTGGCACGCGTTGCGCTTTCAGGGCCTGGGAAGCGATTTATGTGCCGTGATGAAGTGCCGGTGGAAAGGCCCCTACTGGGCCCTGCTTAATGGCCCGCGCACCTTCCCGGGTATTGATACAGCTGACCCGGTGGAGGCCCGTGAGGGCTGAGAGGAGGGAGGCCTAGGGAACGCGGACAATGTGTTGCTTTTCAGAAAGCGGGGAGAAGAAAGGGCGCCAGGGACCTAAGTCACCATTTCCTCGAAAGGTAGAACCCTAACAGTTCCAGCCGACAGCTGCCAAGAGAGCAGCCCAGCTTTGCTTTCCTCTCTATAAAGTTGAATCGGTGATTTTCGAGAATGCTAAAATAGAGCGCCCCCGCCTACTGCTTGGGGCAGTACCAGCACCCCCTCAACACCAAGACCCAGGGAGGAGGAAGGCTCAGGAACCCCCCTCTCCCCCAGGGCAGAATGGACTTTGCACATCTTATCGTCATGAACTGACGGTCCCCAATGTCCCCTAACAATAACACTCTACAGTAAACTACTAAAAAGTATAGTGTCCCTTTGTTAGTTAGAAATAGGACGTAGGAGAAGATGAAGCACTTTTTTCTTGCTCAGGTGATCCCATACCTGACAGACCCAGCAAGACGTCCCTGAGCTGCTGGGTCCAGGAACCTGTAGCCTGGAGGCTGGAAAGAATTACGGTGTCAATATTATCAGCATTGGAACAGAAAAGAGCTGGGGTTGAGGAACTTCCCACATGCTCCACCTAGGAGAAGCCTCAAGCTCTATTTCACTAACACATCCACTGCCCCCCGGGCTGTCCCAGGGACCCAGTCCATCTTGATTTTAGTTTCTTCATGAGGCTTCCCTTAAGAGAAGAACATGCATCTTGTTGAAGCCAGTGGTGGAGTCACTAAAGGGGCCCATTGAGCTTCAGGTTTAGGGAGTGTGCAGGACAGAGCTTCCTCTGTTCACACTCGGGGGGCGGGGGAGGGGTGACGGAGTTCACTTCCGCCTCTTCCCCACGCAGTAAACTCCCAGCTCAGGACTGGCCCTCCCCAGAGCAGACGCTTTCCCTTCGGAGGGCAATGGGCTGTAGGTAAATTCCATCCTCCAGTTTCTTAAGTTCAGGTCAGTGTGACTGTCTGTGTAAAACTGACGTGTCCCCTGGTGAAGCTGAGCTGAGATTATTTAGGGATGTGTAATGTACCTGCCTGTAACTTGTCTGAACTATGGGCTTTTGCTTCCTAATGTTACCTCATAGTATAAAAAAATAAATTTTCCATATCACAAGTTGACTTCATTTACAGTAGAAAGCTATTGGGATGAAGTATTATATTATTTAGGACTAGAATCCACTGCACACACAGAAGAACTCAAAATGACCATGGTGTCATCCCAAAGGTGGCTTTCATTTTCTGTCACTCCAGAGCAGTCTGTGTGTGGGCAGCGAGGACCACGTGTTCCCTGTCCGTCTGTTCTATCACCCTGAGCATGCCGCTTTCATCCAGGTTGCCTCAGGGTCCATGGTGGCTGCTGGAACTCCTGCCAGCAGAAAACACATTCCAGGCAACAGGACAAAGGAAGAGGAGGAAAGCGGCAAGCTTCAGCTTAAGGAGCTTTCCCAGAAACTGCAATTTCCACTGGCATCCCTATCAACAAGAGAAGGCAGCAACTATAGTTGTTTAATTGGGCATACTGAGGCATGGCACTAAAACTAGGGTTCTGTCCTGAAGAAAAATGAGAGGGTGAGTAGAGGAAGGTGACTCAGTCTCTGCCATAAACAGTATGAGAGACAGGAAAAGACTATGGCGCAGCCTCCACCCCCTTTCTGCTTGTGGTGGGAGCGTGGAAACGGAGAGAAACCACTCTGGGAGCAGGCGCCGGGGGCTTTGTGCCTGAGCGGGGAATGAACAACCAGAGCGGAGGAAAAACATGAACACTGGGCATACCTCAGACTTCTCCATCCAAGAGATGAGGGCGCCAGCACTGCCGCTGCCCTCTTCCCCAGGGGGTGTTCTGCAAAAGGAAGGATTTTTACAGGTTCTGAAGTGGTTGCTTCCAAAATGATAGTCAGAATGCAATATACAAATCTAAATGTTTTCAAATGCTCTTAATAAGGAGAAGCAAAGGGGAGAATGGCCACGTGTATGGAAGTATATATGTGCGAAATATATATACATGTTTATATATTTCATGCCCATATATATATGTAAATTTATCTTGCTGTGCTTACTGTATTACTTTCTTGTTCCAGGAGTCCTATCTCTAAAGGTAAAGTTTAATCCCTTAAGACTGAAGTCCCCTGGGGAGAAGCGTTACGTGCCAAGCAAGCCTCGCTGGGTGATAAGGTCCCCACACTCCTGCGGCTGGTGGCAGCTGTTTGCTTTCTGCTTGTGAGCTTGCGCTCGTCAGTCTTTGACCATAACCATGGGGCCATAAAGCTTTCTCACTTGTCGAATAGGCATTATAGGTTTTTATGCCATGGTCTAAAAAAATAGATAGTTTTGATGCCCTGAGGAGTAGGCTATTGCTTTAGGATTATCAACTCAATGTGCTTAGCATGTGGAATGTCTGGAACACACCACTAAAATTTTCAAAGGGAAGAACTAAAGGGTTTTGGGTTAAATTATATGTAAAGGAAAGTCAGTTCTTTACGAGGGAAAGGTGGAGTGTAGTTGATTCTTATAATGATTTAGGTTTTTGTCCTAACCGGGGATGGCATGAAGCCGTCATGAGTTGGTGATGGAAATCTTAATAGTCACTCAAATTTAATGATTAAGTAATTTTTTAACCAATAGAAACCCTGCTGTTGGATTCTATTACCCGAAACAATATTAAGTTTCCTAACGCTGTCTAATCAGAAGGATTCCATGGGAATAATCCCTGTCGCATTGTCATTTATCATGCTTTAACGAGGGAGCAACACATTCTTCTTGAGAAAGCTGATTATTTCTCACCTAATTAAATGCCAACCTTGTAGGCCCATTGCAGGTTGAGACCAACAAAGCTTCCCGCTGGGCATAAGCACCTTACGTGCATTTCGGAATATTTTACATTTTTTCACTCCAGTTGTGCTACCTTATTGATAGTTGTTGGGGATCAGTACCTCATGGTTTCTCGCCCTCTTTTCTCTGATCCCGTGGCTGCCTCTCCTTCAGGGTCTCTGCAGACTCATTCGCTCTGGTCTGACCAGCTCAATTCCTGGTGCCCGGAGCTGCTGTCCCTTCTTTGCAGCCGTGTCTCACGCTGTCCTCTGTGCTGAGAAGGCCCTCCTGTGTCTCCTTCCTAATTTTGATCCTTCTCTCAAATCCCAGGAGGAAGCCTCTTTCCTTCTGCTCCGTCCATGGAGCAGTGGTCTCTCCAACGTGACTGTTGCAGCACGTGGTGTCCCTGACATTGTCTTTGCTATGTCACCAGGCACAGTAGTCCCCACCTTATCCTTGGTTTTGCTTTCTGCAGTTTCAGCCATCCAAAAATACTAAATGTAAAACTCCAGGCACAAACCATTGGTGAGTTTTAAACTCGCACCGTTCTGAGTAGTGTGATGGACTCTCTCACACTGTCCCACTCGGGGCGTGAATCCCGCCTTTGTCCGGCGTCTCCACTCTGTATACGATGCGCGCCCTTGGGCCACTTAGTGGCCATCTCAGTCGTCAGAGCAACGGTCACAGCACCATCACATTGCTCATGTTCAAGTAACTCTCAGCGTGCTTAGTAACACCACGTTCACATAGCTTTTATTACAGTGTATTGTTGTAATTGTTCTGTTTATCATCAGTTACTATGGTTACCTTTTTACTAGTGCCTAAGTTATAAATTTAACCTTATCATAGGTACGTATGCATGGGGTGAACATAGTGTACATCAGTTCCATATGCTCTGTGGATTTAAGCATCCACTGGGGGTCTTGGAATGTATCCCCCACAGATAAGGGGACAACTATACTATATTTTCCTTATCTTTATCTTATAAACAGTTTGAGGGCCAGGTTTATATGGCATGGGTACTTAATGAAATTCTTTATATATATATATAATAAGATTGTTGTTGATGAGGAAAAGGTATGAAAAAAAAATCACCAAAGCTATAGATTTCTTTTATTTTTTTTCTTTTGAAGGAGGTGGGAAGAGAGAAAGAAAGCAATTAACACATATTGGCACTTTCAGTGTATCAAATACTTTCTCTATATGATTATTCTCAGTACGAGCATATGAGGTAAGTGTTAGTTTCCTTATTTTGCAGAGAAAGAACCTTAGAGTCACGCTTAATAGCTTCAGTTATTAAAGGTCACGCAGCTAGTGCGTGGCCGAGTCTGCCCGAAGTGGCCTTGTCTGACTTCCGAGTCTGTGTTCACTTATTCCCATCCTCATTCTCCATCCCACCCCCCTCCTCCCCTCTCCCTTCTTCGCCTTCTCCTTTTCATGCTGGTATTTGCCAATTCTGCCAACCTGAGCTGCTGACCACCTTCATACCAGGGCCAGGTGCTGCCGAAGTCATTATGGGCCTTTCTTTGGGGAGGGTGTCTCAACACGGCAAGGGCACCTTGTGACTGAGTTGATGAAACTGCCCAGCGTCCTCTGACTTGTCACCCGCCTTTGAATGGCTGACAGTGGAAGGCAGATGTGAACTGAAAGATGGAAATAACCCTTTCTATCCTGAACTTCCAGGAACGTTTTTTGTTTTGGTGTCACTGAGTCATCTCTGTGACGCCCCTGCCCACCTCCGCCTCCTCGATCTAGTATGTGTTACATAATTTCTGCCACCAAAGAGAGAAAAATATCCCGCAGAGAGCACACCTATTTAACTAGGTTTAATATCTGCCCAGGAATGTGGAACATGTTTAAATATAAAACTGAGAATGAGGCCTTTGACATTGATTGATTTTAGGAATAAAGTAGAACTAATCCACGATACCCATCGCAGAGAAGGATTTTCATAAAATTCCAGAACATTTGAGGGAAGTGGACCTTAATTACAGCCCCATTGTACAGGGATAAATAGCGCGCTCATTAGAGTTTATACAGCCGCTGAAAAGAATGGTGCATAATCAGGGCGAATTCATGCATTTAGGCTTTGGAGATAGTTAGAGTTGTTTGTATTTAATATAGGGCCAGTCCAGAAAGCACTTAAAAATACATCTCAACACTTTCTACACGCTGTTGAAATTAACCAGGAGTCTAAAAGTTCAGCAGAACCTGGGCGGGGAAGTAGAAAAGAAGGTAGAAAAATGAAGGCTTTCGAGTAGCAGAGAATATCATACCTTAAGATCCAGTAAGACCCTTGCTCCATGCCCTTGTTTATGATAGCAAGTCAAGAAGAGTTTCACCTCGCTTCATCTCGATGACTTGAGAGCTGGGACCCTAAGTCACCAGCATATCTTGAGCAGCAGCTCAGGGCCCAGCCTATTAAAGGGCTCTCCATATATCTGTGTTGGATGAATGCATCAGGGAATGAATGCATGCATGCAGGGTTATGGATGCTGAGACAGTTAAAGGTGAGGATGGGCACTATTGTCGATGTATGGAGAAGAATTAATTGATTGAAAAATGAAAGGACTTATTAAGTCAAGTTACCTCAAAAGAAACAATGGCAGAAGCATAAAAACTAAAGCCACACATTCATCTCACCAAGTATATAAATAAATGTAGAAGGCAGGGAAAAGTAAAGGAAACATGGAACCACAGGGTAAAGCCACAAGTACAAGGAGCTTGAGGATAACTTATTAGTTGATTAATTTTTAAATCAAGTTTTTATTTGGCAGCAATTTTAGATTTGCAGAAAATACAGACTTCCTGTGTGCTCAGCCACTTGCAGCGTTTCCTGATGTTAACATCTCACGTGACTGAGGTTCCTTTGTCCAACTAAGAAGCCACCATCAGTATATTAATATCGACTAAGCTTTAGACCATTTGGATCATCAGTTTTCCATTATTGTCCTGACTCTGTTCCAGGATCCAATCCAAGATCCCACATCACATTAGTTCATCACATCTACTTAGTCTCCTTTGGTCGGTGACAGTTCCTTAGTCTTTGTTGGTTTTCATATCCTTGGCGGTTTTGAAAAGTATGGTCAAGGGTGTTGTAGAATGTCCCTCAAAATGGGTTTGTCTGAAGATTATTATGGTTATCTGGGGTTGTAGGTTTCGGGGAAGACTCCCACGAAGGTGACCTGCCCTTCGCACCCCGTCATATCAGGGGGCACATGATCTCCACGTGAGTTCGCTGGGGGTGTTATCGTTGACTAATTTTTTTGACCACAGATCTTGGCCTTCACCCCAACACATCCCATATTTATTTTACACAACCTTCCACCCTTTCAGCTCACATTCAGTGGTGTGGAGGTGCCCTTCAGAACATCAGAATCCTGTTCCTTCGTATCTTAACTGAGACCCTGTTCCACAATTACTCTCTTGCTTCAGTAGCAATAATCTCCTTTTGCAGAGGTTTCTTGAGTATCTGCTTAAACATTGTCAAAGAGAATGCATGGAACAGGCATTTTAAAACGATGTTTTTAAGGCTTGGGAAAGGATTTAAGCAATGAAATGCAGACATAGATACAGAAAAATCAATGTGAGAGAAAAATGGCAGTCAAATCAAACAGAGGCAAAATGTGTGATTCCAAGAGCAAATGCAAAATGGAAAAACAGTGGTCAAAGGCAAAAGTTTAAAAACCAAAACTTTCCCACTTTCAAATACAATGTTGCACAAGCAGAGAAAACGTAAGTGGTTTGAGTTTGTATAGGAACAGAAACATAGATGGAAAAATACATTTCAAATAGGTAAGGCAAATATTAATGAAAAGCCAAATATCACAGTTACCTGATCTTGTGAAACTATGACAATTTGGAAAGTTCAAGAAGCCTTTGGCAGCCCCTGAGTGCTTCATAGCAATCGGCTTGACTCAGTGAAGAAGTCTGAGGACCACAGTCCCGAGGGCTCGAACTGGGGCCTGTTACTTAACTGTATGAACAGATTCATTTGTATTGAGAGGCAAACAACCAAGAAATTTGAAATCCTTTTTTAAAAATGTTTAGGTTGATAAAATGGTTTTTGTTTATTTATTTTTGAGGTAAAAAGTGCGTGAACGTGTTTTCTCAATGTGGCGTGGGCCCCATGTCAGTGAGCGATCTTGTTCCTACGGAGGACTTCGTGGTGTGGCTGCTCTGTCCAGACACGGCGTCAGGACTTGGCTCCTTCCCACGAGCGCTGAGTTTCTTTAGTGCATCCTCACTTTATTCTTACCTCTCATTGGCATTTTTGCTGGTTTAGATCTTTCTTTAAGTACATTTTATTGATTATGCTATTATAGTTGTCCCATTTTTTTCTCCTCTTTACCCCCTTCTGCCCTGCACCCTCCCTCCCACCAGCATTCCACCCCCCTTAGTTCATGTCCATGGGTCGTACATGTAAGTTCTTTGCTTTTCCATTTCCTGTACTGTTCTTAACCTCCCCTGTCTATTTTGTGCCTACCATTTATGCTTCTTATTCCCTGTACCTTTTCCCCCTCTATCCCCCTCCCACTCCTGCACTAATAACCCTCCATGTGATCTCCATTTCTGTGATTCTGTTCCTGTTCTAGTTGTTTCCTTAGTTTGTTTTTGTTTTTCAGTTCAGTTGTTAATAGCTGTGAGTTTGTTGTCATTTTACTCTTCATAGTTTTGATCTTTTTCTTAGATAAGTCCCTTTAACATGTCATATAATAAGGGCTTGGTGATGAGGAACTCCTTTAACTTGACCTTATCTGGGAAGCACTTTATCTGCTCTTCCATTCTAAATGATAGCATTGTTGGATAGAGTAATCTTGGATGTAGGTCCTTGCCTTTCATGACTTGGAATACTTCTTTCCAGCCCCTTCTTGCCTGTAAGGTTTCTTTTGAGAAATCAGCTGATAGTCTAATGGGCACTCCTTTGTAGGTAACTCTCTCCTTTTCTCTTGCTGCTTCTAAGATTCTCTCCTTATCTTTAATCTTGGGTAATATAATTATGATGAGCCTTGGTGTGTGCCTTTTTGGGTTCAACTTTTTGGGGACTCTCTGAGCTTCCTGGACTTCCTGAAAGTCTATCTCTTTTGCCAGGTTAGGGAAGTTGTCCTTCATTATTTGAACAAACAAGTTTTCAATTTCTTGCTTTTCCTTTTCTCCTTCTCGCACCCCTATGATTTGGATGTTGGGATGTTTAAAGATGTCCTGGAGGGTCCTAAGCCTCTCCTCATTTTTTTGAATTCTTGTTTCTTCATTCCGTTCTGGTTGAATGTTTCTTTCTTCCTTCTGCTCAAGACCATTGATTTGAGTCCCGGTTTCCTTCCCGTCACTGTTGGTTCCCTGTGCATTTTTCTTTATTTCACTTTTTGTAGCCTTCACTCTTTCCTCTCTTTTGTGACTATACTCAACCAATCCTGTGAGCATCCTGATTACCAGTGTTTTGAACTGTGCAGCTGATAGATTGGCTATCTTTTCATCACTTAGTTCTATCTTTTCTGGAGATTTAGTCTGTTCTTTCATTGGGACCATAGTTTTTGTCTCAGCATGCCCATTTCATAGTAAGGGGCGGAGCCTTAGGTATTCGCCAGGGCGGGGAAGCCCATGTGGCTGCATTGTGGTGCTGTCTGTGGGGGAGGGGTCCAAGAGGGAACAATGCCACTTGCTTGGCTGTCATCTGGCTTCAGTCACTTCCCCCACTATCCTCAAGCAAATTGGGCCTTCTGGTGCTGATTGCCAAGTGGGTGCATTTGTGTATGTTCTAGGACTCCGTAGGTCTCTTCAATGGACTCTCCTGTGAGACTGGGAATTGCTCCTGCCGCCACAGCCCCCACACAGGGTTTTATAGCCAGAGGTGTTTTAGGCTTTATTTCCCTGCACTGGAACCCTGAGCTGTGTGGTCTTTCCCACTCCGCAGTTGTTCCTCTGCAGTAGTTCCTCCTGGCTTATCTGCATGTGAATGTGGGACTGCTCGGTCCACCAGCCACTGCCTCACCCACCAGCTCCTCTGCCTGGCTGTCCTCTCAGCCCCCGCTACCCGTCTCTGCCCCTCCTACCAGTGTGGATGAATGTTTCTTCTTTAACTCCTTGGTTGTTGGACTTACATATAGTTTGATTTTCTGTCATCTCTGGTTGTTGTTTTGTTTTTTTTTTTTAATTTGGTTTAATCTGGTTGTTGTCCTTCTTTTGGTTGTTCAAGGAAGCAAATTAGATCTACTTATGCCTTCATCTTGGCCAGAAGTGCTGGTGGTTTAGATCTTGGGAGTGAAATCTCTTTAGACGACAGGATTGAGGTTTGCTTCTTCCTTGGGTGACCTGGACAAGTGTCACAGAGTCTCCTCACTCTCACTCTCCCATGTGCTTTCAGAAGGAGCAGCCAGTTAACAGGTGGGACAGTAAATTTGTCACCACAGTCTTGCTCTACTTTGGAACTCTCATACCAACCACATCCAGGTTTTAATATTTTAATATTGTATTGATTTTTTAGAGAGAGGGGAAGGAAAGATGAAAGAAAGGGAGAGAAACATCGATGTGCAAGACAAACATCAGTTGGTTGTCTCTTGCACACCCCCAGCTGGACACCTGGCCTGCCTGGCCCAAACTTCAGTCCCGCCCACCACAGTGCCACGCACTGGGCGTGCCATCTCATATAGAATGTCAACACAAGCTTAGAGAAAGGCATGTATTCCACACAAAACTATATAATGTGTTAAACCTTCAGGTTGCATAGAGGAAGCACAGATCCTGCTCTCTCCCATTTCTATCACTTACGTGGGCTTGGAGAGCTGGTGGTCTTTCCTGGCCTAAGCTGGCCTGAGGCCTCTGCCATGGCTGGACCTTTCTGCCAGGTTCATGGGGTTTATGTTCTAGGCTCATCTGTCCTGAGATGTGTGCTTTGTTCCATTACAACTCATGTCCTTATGACATTGGTTCATCCACAGATGACTGATAAAAGCAGGAATAATGTCAATATACCATGGAATGGAAGTTACGTTGATTCACCTGTGATTTTTCTAAGTCATGGGGCGGGAGTAGAACAATGGGAATAGAATTCTAAATTTCAACAAGACCAAAAAGAGTTCAGTTGGGTGCTGCATACGTGGGCACCTTTACAGACCTATTTTAAGTGAGTTAGAAAGGAGTGCATCCAGGGCTTCCCCCAGAGCAGCAGGCCTCCTGCGGGGCTCCAGGACTGTGGGTGGTGGTGCCCCCTCCCCGGCCTGTCAGGGCTGCGCTGCGGCTCAGCACACTGCCTCGTCTGGCTCACCTGGCACCTGCAAGCTGCGCTGCCACTCTTTCGTCTTTGCGCATCTCTCACATCCTGAGGCAGACTCCAGAATGCTAAGCTTCCTACTTGGGCTATCAAATTATATCTCAAGAACAAATTATCGTTGTTTGCTGGCTTCTGGTTACAAAGTTGTATAGGTTTTAGATGGTTGGCCCTTTGTTTTCCCATAAACTAAACTCTTTTTAATGGCACTATTTTGTAGAACACAAGGTTCTTCAGGAGTCTGTATTGAAAGCCCTGTGGTCACCTATGGGTTTTCCTTTCAACCACACTCGGATCTTTCCCTTTGTCATGTTCTTAGCTGGGGACACTGTTTCCTCCAATGTCCCAAAGTTTGAAAGGTAGGCGCTGAGGAGAAGTGGGGAGAAGCCATTCGGTGTCTACAAGTTACCGCAAGGCAAACTTCCTCTGCCTCCCTCTGGACCCCATAAAGGCGAAGACCAAATCTTTGGTCTCATATCCCTCATACCTGGAGGAAAGCCTGGGCTTAGTATGGAAGTGTTAAGTCGTCTGTAGCAGGGTTCCGAAAGCCAGATGCCTTCCCCGAGTAAACTCCCCAGGGAAGCAGGACCAGGATTATATGGCAAGGCTTTTAGCTTCAACTTCGTGGCAGTCCAAGGGTGTCTGTGTGTAACGATACCGAGGGAACTCCACTCTAACTCAGCAGAGCCAAGTGACCCAGTCAGATCTTGTAATAACTTTGTTGGTTCTTCTCCTGAATAGGGACTAGCAAAGTTGTTGCTAACAAAAATAAAATAAGTACAATGGTACAATAATGTCATTTGAAACTGATAGGAGGGGAAGAAGACGGGGAAGTGCAGGGCTGAGAAAGATGCGTTATGTGAATTGTGAACATTGCTAAGGAAGCGGGAGGACCCTTAATTGCCCAATGAAATGGGACCTGTCTAGACAAGCGATTCAGATAGCTCAGGCCGAAGCCCACCCTTCAGGAGTTTACGCCAAAGCCCGACCTCGGTCCTGCCTCCTGGAATCTCAGGGCTTTCACTTGCCCTGGCTTTAACCATGTCTCGGTCGGCAGCCAGCTGTGAGTGGCTGACCATAAGAAGGCCTCAGGGAATGCCTGTGTGTTCACTGACATCGTGGGCAGAGGAACCTGAGTCTAGCTTCCAGCAATCACCCAATAGGCAAAGAACTGCTTCCCACAAGTTCAAAGACTCATAGTTACCTTGGCCAGGCCCTCTATACCTGGCCTTGTCCTGCTGTCCCTTATACATCCCAAGAGGAAAAAGCATAAGACACAGTACGAGAAGTCAGAGGGTGTGCACCCCAGTACCAGCTCTGCAGAGGACCTGCTGGGGAACTGGGGATTGAGGGGGTCACTTAACCTGTCTGTTTCTCAGTTCCTCATCTGCGAAGTGAAGGGGTCACACTAGAGCCCTGCATTTCTTCAGAGTAGGGAAATGATATGGCATTTTCATTATAGAATGTATAAAACACAGGAAGATGTTAGTATGCCAGGTGTTTTTAGGTACTATTGCATAATTTTGGATCTTTCCTTTTCTCCTAGCAGTATATAAAGGACTTCTCCATTTATTAAAAAAAAAAAAAAAAACAACACTCTGTGTAATTTATAATAGCTTCCTAAAATTTCACAACCATTTAGTTTCCAAAATGCCTCTCAGTGCAAACATTTTAGAATTCTTGGAGTGATGATCCAAAAAAGATGTATTTTTTTTCAAAGATGTCTTTCTGAGAGAAAGAGAAGAGAGAGACAGGTAACAGCTCTGGGTACCGTGCTCTAGCTGCTGTGGGCCATAATTTAGTCCCATTGTTATTGGAAGACAGTCCTCCATGATTCTCTCCTACTTTTGTGTGTCTTGCTGAGCGTGTCAAGAATATAAGTGCCTGACTGATCTTTACCTGAGGCAGGGTCGTGGTCTCAGCAAGCAACCCTGAGAAATGAGGTAAGAGCTACCCCAAAGGGAAGGGCAGGCTTGCTTATTGCTCTTTGTAAAAGCATCACATTCCCCAAGCTCAGTGTCCCGCGGCTGCAGGGCAAACCCACTGCGTGTGCAACATCTATCGGGAACCCTCCGCGTTGTCCCCACAGACGCAAACGCCGATATCCATGCTGCTTGCCGCACTGGGAGCGATAAAGTCTTGTGTCTCTGAGCCAGAAGTCTCACATCTTCTGCCAGCAGTAAATTCGTTAGCTCACAAGTGGGGTAAAATCAACACCCAGACTAAATAATTATTACTTGTCAGTTGAACGATGACAGTAGAGCAGTAAGGACATTGAGACTCCAAGAAGTAAAGCCTCTTGCTTACCTTCACACAGCGGATTAGGGGCAGAGCTAGAAGTCAAACCTGGGTGTGTTGAACTTCAGGCCCCATGTATTATCTTGGCCAGTTGCACCGTATTAGACGCCATGCTGTGTCCTGTAGTCAGTAGAAGCCAGTAGATATGAAATTAACTGGGAATTTCTAATGGATTCTTCATTAAGAAAAGTAGATGATCACAGTTAGATGTTGAGTTTGAAGATTCTTTTTAAATTATTTCTTTATTTATTTATTGTTAGAGAAGGGAAGGGAGGGAGAAAGAGAGGGAGAGAAACATCTATCGGTTGCACACCCCCAACTGGGGACCTGGCCCCCAACCCAGGCATGTGCCCTGACTGGGAATTGAACCAGCAACCTTTCAGTTCATAGGCCAGCACTCAATACAATGAGCCACACCAGCCAGGGCTCAGTCTGAAGATTCTTTGCTTGGAAGAGCTTACCATCTGTTACCTATTTGGAGAATTCATCTACAAGCTACAAATTGGTTTATTTAGATTAAATGAAAACATTTAAATCTGGTTGTTGTGGTGTTTCATGGGCTTTAAAAAGAATTTTTCTCCAGTAAGCTCCAGTGTGTAAATATAATAAAGTTTTCTTAAAAGTGAAATGAATGCAGTAGGGTTCATTCTAATATCCATACTGGCAGAAGTTATGAGCTTTCTAGGCTGGAGGGAAGACGAGGTAATGCATAAATCTCGGGACATGTGTCACTTCTACACTGGGGCAAGAGACATTTTTTTAAGACTTAACTTTTTTACAGTGGATTTAGGGTCACAATAATAAGAGGAAGACACAGAGGTTTCTCACCTAGCCCCTGCCCCGACACATGCAGAGCTTCCCCTGTCAATAACTTCTTCCACCAAAGCGTACACATGGACACTTCCTTGTCGCCCAAGTTCACAGTTTACGTTTGGGTTCGCTTTTTATTGATTAAAACCAGAACATTGCCTATCAACCGGAAATTGTCGTGATGGAACACCCAATGAACTTGCTGATAGAACTCTTGGCACAGTGTCTGGTATCTAGGAATGGGTAGATATGATAATGATGTACTCATGTACTAATGATTTCTTAGCGAATGGCAGTTAGTCCTTCATGCATTCATTTCGTCCGTAAGCACGTATTGAGTGGCTGCTCAAAGCACGTACACTCCCAGGCCCTGGGGAGACTGACAGAGTGAACAAGCAGAAGTCCCTGCCCTCGTGGGGCTTCTGTTCTGGAGGGGAGACAGATAATGAACACACGCACAGACCCAGCATGTCAGTGATAACTGCTCCGAAGAAGAGTTAAATAGGAAGGAGAAGCTAGAGAGACAGAGATGGTGTGGGTGGTGGTCTGTTCGATCACAGGGTCTGCAAGGCCTTTGTGGAGATGAGTAGGGTGGGGAGGCAAGCAGAGGGACGGTGTGGGTGCTGGTACCTGCGTGACGCATAGACACGAGAGTCATGTAAAACGGGACCAGGTTTCCTTGTGGGCCAGCCTCATTTTCTGTTTTTGGACCATAGTCTCCGTGGACTTTAGCTCACCTGTCGCCTCAGATAATCCTCGTGCACAGAGGCAGCAAGCAGTCTTTTGTTTACCGTTTACCTCCAGTGGCCATGAAAGACTTAGACACTTTTATTTTTACTTAAATTGAAAAAACATGGATTTTTCTCATGTGCTGGCGCTGATAGCAGGAGAGGAGTGTGATGTGTTGGGGGCATAGCTGAGTCACGTTTTGTTACAAGGAGCATGGGATGGGGGTTGGGGGGGCGAGGAGAGACAAAACATGGCTTCTGTTCCCAGCAGAGCCACGAACGGGGAAGGTGCCAAGTGATGGGCAACGGGACGCGGCGGGGCAGGACAGAGGCGGTGCCCCTTGTGAGTCTTTCGTGCGGCCGGACACCAGTTCGGTCTCAGCGGGCGTTCTCGTGGGCCGAGGCAGGGGTTGGCATCGCCAGGCTCTCTCTGAGCTCGTGGCTTAAAGGCCCGAGAAAGGAAGAATAGACCCCCCCTCACCCCATTTCCGTCCCTAGTGTTGGGAATGAAGACGGGAGAACTAGGAGACCCCTCGAAGGCTGGGGTCTGCTCACGGAGATGAACAACACAAACCTCGTCATTTTCCTTCTGCCTGGTGGGGCGGGGGCGGGGTGATTTACTTGCATTGGAAATATTTAATCATTAGTTGGGTTCAGTTTCACAAACAAGTTAGAACGTGGGAAAACAAGATCCACCCCCCCCCAACCCTACCCCGCCCCACTGCTTTTTGGCTTTCACTTAATTTTATAACATTAATTCTTTGATCCTTCCCCCCATAAATCATTTAAGTGACTTTGATTAAATAACCACTTAACTTCCAGAATTCTTTGTATAATGATTGTATTTCTTGTCATGGGCTGTACAATCATAATGAAGTTTTACAAAGCAGGTTCAGATGCCGGCGCACCTGGACGCTCCCCTGGCGCGTCGTGATTTAAGGCAAGTCCTTTCACCTCTCAGGGCTGAGCCTTAGCCTTGATGAGAAAAGCTTGGTATTTCACATACACCCCCTGTGGAGACGGTGTCGGGAATTCTATTCAGTGAGCATTCATAAAGGGTCTTTATTAGAGACCCCAGGGAAGGTGGAACCCATGAGTATTTTAATATGCCATCCGTATTCCGCTGGGCGGGCCCTCTAACTGGGGTTATAGAATGACCCATTTGGGGCTTCACAGTGCCTGCTGAGACTTTCTTCTGGCTTCTCCATGGACCGCGTTTCACCGTTTTCCCAGCAGCTGATAGATCAGGGGTGTGGCTGCGCCCAGGGGACCGGAGCCCGGCTCTGTCTGTGTGGGATGAGCAGGACCGCCGTGTCTCTGCTCCTGAGGGTCGCCGCACACTGGGGACTGCGAGCCCCAGTTCCATTTCCAAGGTTTTGTCAAGACTGCGAGCACACGCCCCTTCGTTTTGGTCCCCCCCACAGCATTCTTGGTTACACCGGTTGACTCCCACTGACATTTGGGTGTCGCTGTGTTACAGTCTGAACTATATCAGCCTGGCAATGTTTTTCTGTGACCCCTGTGTTTGCCGTAACTATTAAAGACCACAGTGAAACGTATATAATGGACAGGGTTCAAATATTTCCCACTGCTTCCTGCATGATTATTTCTCTCTGAGAGCAAGAGGCCAGCGAAATGTCGGCCTAAGGAAAAGCAGCAACAAAAGCCAGGGGGTTTTAAGTTTAAGCTAATATTTAACGTGGGATAAGGACTACTGGTAAATATTGATTTACCTTCCCTCCTATTCCCTGAGGGGCTTCATCTCACAGCTCAGAACATTAAGCAATTGTTTATTATTCCACCAGTATTATAAAAACAATACTGGAATTCTTTTCCTTCTTCTTTTTTTTTTTTTTTCTTAAAGAAATCAAAAGCAGCCAGTGTCCCAGCGGGCCGAGCAAGTGCGCATGTGTGGAGTGGTACGCCCACAAGAAACCAGCCGTCCTGGGGCTCCTCTTCACAGGGACCCGCTCTGTGTCCGGTCGGGGCACAGAGTGTTACCTACAACAATCCTCGAAAGAGTTCTTTACCTCTGGGCTTTTAAGAGAGCCGGAAGGACTGGTGGGAAGTGACCGGCCCTCCCGGTAGCCACCGGAGCCCTCTCGGGGAGCGCTGTCTGGTGAGAAAGTCCCGAGACTATGGAACCACTCTGTGTCTGTGCCCTGTGGTCACCACCAACCACAGGTGGCTGCTGAGCACGTGAAATGTGGCTGGTGCCACCGAGGAACTGAATTTTCAAGTGTATTGCAATTTTAATCATTTACATTTAAAGAGCCATGTGTGTGACCCGTGGCTCCTCTATCCGACGGCACAGAAGTAGTTTCCCAGAAGTTAGCTGAATAGTATGTAGGCCCTTCTCTCACACACGTGTAGGACTAAAACGCAAGAGTGGTTCTGCTGTGACCTTGAACCCCTTTCCACCTGAGGAATGGCAGGTCCTGGGACGGTCTGGCCTCCCTTTGTAATGGAAACTTTGTCCTGCGTGTATACATATGCAGGTGTATATACACACACACACCCCTTTACTGAGGTATAATTAACATATACAATTCACATCTTGAAAGCATACAGTTCAATATTTTGTACTATATTCACAAATGCAATGATCACCACTATTAATTTTATAACGTTTCCATCACCCCCAAACTGAAAGCCTATACCCCCTAGCCGTCACTCACCGTCTCTTCTCAAACCTTCGCCCCTGAACCCTGGCGACCGCTACTCTGCCTTCTGTCTCCATAGTTTTGCTACTGTAGACATTTCATATAAATGGAACCACACAATATCTGGTCTTTTGTAACTGGCTGCTTTCGCTGATAATATTTTCCGGGTTTATCGTGTTGCATGCATGCAGCACGTATCAGTCCTCCATTCCTTTCCACAGTGCCAGTTCGCTAGGCCATTCACCCACTGATGGCCATTGGGGTGTTTTTGGGTTTTGCCCATTACAAATAACGCTGCTGTGAACATCCGTGTGTGAGTTTATGTGTGAATGTAAGTTTTCATTTCTCTGAGGCACATACCCAGGAACGAGGTTGCCGGTCCATATGTCTCCTCTCTGCTTAACCTTTTGCAGAATTGCCAGACTGTTTTCCGAGGCAGCGGAGCTGTTGACACTCACTCAGCAGTCAATGTGTGAGGGCTCCAGTTTCCCCACATCCTGGCCAACGCTTCTTATATCTGCCTTTTTGATTGCAGCGCCCCTGGGCGGGGGTGAGGGGGCATCTCTTTGGGGTTTTCATCTGCATTTCCCCTACAGCAGGCTGCTCTGGTCCCATCCGTCCCCATTCTGTGCAGGCCTATTCCTTAGGCGGGTTTGTTCTGGGAATGCAGTTTTGCCAGAAAAGAACAAGCTCCATTTCGGTGTTTCTTCAGAAATAACAGAAGTTGCTTCTATAGGACAGTTACCACCTGACATAAGGGATGATAATGGTATTTTGTGCCCAGTTAGATGTCAGACACATTTAGACTTTTCTGAGTCAGATTCCTAAGCAGGGCTCCTTCCCCTAAAAATTCTCTGTTAAGTAAAAGTGGTTTGAGCCAGGCCTATGGGGCTGCTTTGAAAATTTTTCTATTATGCAAGAATTTTCCCCCAAATTCTCCCTCAAACAAAATATTGTAATGTCACCTTGGAATTATAGTGGTTCAAATGATACTCAACATGCAAAGCGAGACTGAAAATGCTAGCTCAGGATGGGACAGAAAAGATAAGACATCCAGGTGTAGAAGGCCCTGACGTGCAGGTGAGCGACTCAGCTGCTAGAACAGTGCTCCCCGTAGCCACCTCGCTGCATTGTTTCTTTAGGAAATAAGGAGTACCTGGGTGTGCCGGCCACAGTGCTGGGGGCAAGACAGTGAGCCAAGCGGACCCGGTCCTTGTTTCCACGGAGGTGAGGCAGACAGGGGTCAAACACTTGACCCGGCCACTGTTCAGGAGGAGTGTACAGAGCACTCGGGATTGACATCACCTGTTTCTTGTTCAGTCTCTTTCCGCATCCTCACCTCAGCGCCACCCTGGTACATGCTCCATCTCGGCGTGACCCACCACCGTACGATTTCTTATTTTTAATTGCTGAAGAGCCGTTACTGCATTTCTTTGTTCTCTCTTCCATTCTCCATCTGTTTCACTAGGCATGAGTTCTATAACCAAGTTGTTTCTAGCATCTTCGGGGGTTCAGAGTTTGGAGAAGCAAGTTTCTGTTGTTACGGTTCCCGGCCTTCTGTGTCTCTCTGTCATATCGCTACTGACCCTTTAAGGCACAGCTCATACCCCACCTACACTGTGAAGTGCCACCGCCGCTGTCAGTGTCCGGGGCCTCCAGGAGAAATACTCCATTTCTCCCTGAACGCCTGTGGCATCTTGTACCTGCATTATAACATGCCCCATGTTGTAGAAGGAAGCTTCTTCACTTGTTGGCTTTCTGTGCCAGAGACTGAACATCTCAAGTAAAGTTCTGTGTCTGTGTACCATGTAAACAAAATGAAGGGTAAAGCTCATATGATCTTATCATGATAGTAGGTACAGGAAAAACATTTTCTACAATCTACCACACATTTATGATAAAAAAAAAAACAAAACTCTTAGCAAAGTGGGAATAGAGGGAACATACCTCAGCACACTAAAGGCCATACATGACAAACTCAGTCAGTATCACAATCAAAGGGGAAAAACTAAAAGCGTTTTCCTCAAGGTCGGGAACAAGACAAGGATGTCGACTTGCACCACCCTTATTCAACATAGTACAGGAAGTCCTAGCCGCAGCAACCAGACAAGAAGATATAAAAGGCATCCAAATTGGAAAGGAAGAAGTAAAATTGTCATTGTTTGCAGATGACATGATACTGTACAGAGAGAACCCTAAAGATTCCACCAAAAAACTACTGGAATTGATCAAGGAATTCAGTAAAGTAGCAGGGTACAAAATAAATATCCAGAAAGCAATTGCATTTCTATATACCTGTAATGAATTATCAGGGAAATTAAGAATACTATTTACAACTTCATCAAAAAATAAAATAAAATAAAATAAAATACCTAGGAATAAATTTCACCAAGGATATACTCGGAAAATTATAAGACCCTGAAGAAAGACATTGAAGATACAAGGAAGTGGAAGCACATACCATGTTCATGGATAGGAAGAATTATATCATTAAAACGTCCATGCTACCCAAAACAATCTACAGATTCAATGCAATTCCTATCAAGATACCAGTGGCGTATTTCACAAAACTAGAACAAATATTCCAAAAATTTACATGGAAACACAAAAGACCCAGAAGAGCCACAGCAATCTTGAGGAGGAATAACGAAGTTAGAGGACTCACACCACCTGATATGAAACCATACTACCTAATAACCAAAACAGCATAGCACTGGCATAGCAACAGACATGGAGATCAACGGAACACAACAGAGAGCCCAGAAATAAACCCACGCCTTTCTGGTCAATTAATATTTGACAGAGGGGCCAAGAACATACAATAGGGTAAAGACAGTCTGTTCAATAAATGATGCTGGAAAAATTGGACAGATACATGCCAAAAAATGAAACTATACCACCTTCTCAGGCCATACACCAGAATAAACTCAAAACGGATCAAAGACCTCAATGTTGAACTTGAAACCATAACAATTTTAGATGAAAACACAGGCAGTAAAATCCTGGACATTGCTCATGACACTGTTTTTTTTCGGACATACCCCCTCGGGCAAGGGGAACAAAAGAAAAAATGGGACCACATCAAACTCAAAAGTTTTTGCACAACAAAGGAAACCATCAACAAAGTGAAAAGACAAGACACTGAATGGGAGAACATATTCACTAATGATACATCTGATAAGAGGTTAATATAAAAAATTTATAAAGAACTTATAAAACTCAACACCAGAAAAACTAACAATCCAATTTAAAAATGGACAGAGGACCTAAATAGACACTTCTTCAAAGAAGACATATAAATGGCCAAAAGACAGATGAAAGATGTTCACCATCACTAATCAGCAGAAGAAATGCAAATTAAACCCACAGTGAGATATCACCTCACACCTGACGGAATGGCCATCATCAATAAATCAACAAGCAACAAGTGCTGGTGAGGGTGTGGAGAAAGGGGAACCGTTTTACACTGTTGGTGGGAATGCAGACTGGAGCATCTACTGTGGAAAGCAGTATGGAAATACCTCAAAAATTAAAAATAGACCTGCCTTTGGACCCAGTGATCCTGCTTCTGGGAATATATCCGAAGGAACTCAAGACACTAATTCAAAAGAACATAAGCACCCCTATGTTCATTGCAGCATTATTTACAATCACCAAGATATGGAAGCAGCCCACGTGTCCATCAGTACATGAGTGGATATAAAAAAGTGGTGGTAAGCCCTGGCTGGGTGGCTCAGTTGGTTGGAGCATCATCCTATTCACCAAAAGGTTAAGGGCTCAATCCCCAGTCAGGAGGCAACCAATTGAAGTTTTTTCTCTCACACTGATGCTTCACTCTCTCTCAAATCAATAAACATATCCTCAGGTGAGAATTTAAAAAAGCTGTGCTACATTTACATAATGGAAAACTACTCAGCAGTGAAAAAGAAGAAAATCTTACCTTTTGCAGTGGCCTGAATGGACCTGGAGAGCATTATGCGAAGTGAAATAAGCCAGCCAGAGAAAGACAAATACCATATGATCTCACTTATATGTGGAATCTAATGAACAAAATGAACTAACAAACAAAATAGGAACAGACTCATAAATACAAAGAACAGACTGACAGCTGTCAGAGAAAAGGGGGTTGGGGGGTTAGGTGAAAACGGTGAAGGGATTAAGAAAAAAACCCTCATAGACACAGAAACAGTGTGGCGGTTGCGAGAGGGAAAGGGAGTTGGATAGTTGGATAGGGGAGGCAGCAGAGGGCACAGGGGGTTAAATGGCGGTGACATGAGACTTGACTTGGGGTCGTGACCACACAGCACAGTGCACAGGTGAGGCACAATAGAACTGTACACCCGAAACCTACATAATTTTGTTAACTGAGGTCATCCCAATAAATTCAGCTTTAAAAAAAGAAGAAGAAGATTTTGTGTCTGAGTATCATTTATATTTTCAGCTCCAAGCTGAAAATGGCAACTCATATTTAGCAGGTAATCAATAAATGCCTGAATGAATGAATGAATGAATGAACGAACGAACACAGAGGAATCCAATCCCGTGAGCCCAGGTTCTCTCTGCTAGCTAGGAATAGCTCATCATTGAAACAGTAATGAATCGTCACCTCTTGTAATCCTTAGTATTTTCTATTGATCTTTTAATTTAATATGGAAAATATAAATACATTTTCTTGCGGGAACTTTTATGTTTTTTTTAAAGATTTTATTTTTTACTTGTGTTTAGAGAGAGGGGAAGGGAGGGAGACAGAGAGGGAGAGAAAGAGCAATATATGGTTGCCTCTCACATGGCCCTCATTGGGGACCTGGCCCACAACCCAGGCATGTGCCCCGACTGGGAATCGAACCGGGACCCTCTGGTTCCCAGCCCACACTCAATCCACTGAGCTACACCAGCCAGGGCATGGGAACATTTATTTTAAAAACAATGAAAGCTAGACATTGAAAGGTGACAGGAAATCAGTTGTTACAGAACTTCAGTGCTAATGCCAGTGCTAATACATTATCCTGGGAAACAGAATCCGCATATTACTCTGCAGAGCATCCTGGCAGCATTATTTCTAGGGTAAGGAATGAAGAACCAAGTCTTGTAGGTCATGGGCAAGCCCATACGTGCAGGGAATAAGGAATGGGCTGGACCCAGGACAGAACTAATGGCCCGATGGGAGACTGGAACCTGCATCCATTGCTGTTGGGCTTGTAGAATGGTACAACCGCTTTGGTGAACTGATCCAGAAGTTCAATTTCTAGGCATTTACTGAAGAGAAATGAAAAAACACATATACACGCAGGACTGGACGGAGAATATTCATAGATCTGTTCATGATAGCTCAGGACTGGAGACAAACCATTCATCCATTAGCAGCTGAGTGCATAAACAAATTGGGGTGTATTCATACCATGCATATTTTCACACACACACACACACACACACACACACACACACACAGAACAAACTACTGACACACTCACATGGGCGAATCTCAGAAACTGTGTGTTGAACGAAAGAAGGCAGTCACAGAAGAGCTGAACTGCGGGATCTGTTCATATGCAATTCTAGGACACGGGGGATGAAGCTGCAGTGATAGAAATCAGAAAGACCTGCCCCCGTTGAGGGAAATTTACCCAAAAGGAGCAGGAGGGAGCTTTCTGGGGTATCAGAAGTGTTCTGTATTTTAGGATAGTGGTTACATGAGTGTAAATATCGATAATATTTGTAAGCATGGGTCGGAGCTCAATGACTGTACACAGAAGGCTGTGCGTTGTGTTATGTGTACATTACACCTTTACAAAACCAGAAACGCAGGCTCAGAGAGATGAAGACACGCGAAGTCACGCAGCAAATAAATGGCAGAGCAGTCCTTGAACTCAGGCCAGCTGGTGTGATGGAGCCCCTTCGGGCTACTGTCGGCGCAGAAGGAGGGTGAGGAAGAGTCAGACGCAGCAGCGAGGGAGCAGAAAGGAGGCAGTCTTACCTTGTGGCCACGTGGGCAGTAGTCCCTGAAGTCACGGTTCTGTCCTGGGCACCCTTGGTGGAAAGAGCCAGTGCGTCGTGCCCACCTGCAGGAGTAATGAGGAGGGCCTGACAGACATCAGGGCAGAGATAAGCATCGCCCGGCGCCTCGTGGCGCCTGTCAGTAGAGAAGGTATTAAGGTTGTTCTTTCGCTGGTATTCACCTTGGGTAGTCAATAATAAATTTGCTTTACGTTTGAGACCTTTCAGAACTCTTTGTGAATTCATCAGTACGTTTTCCACTGTAAAGAAATAGAAAATACAAACAAAAGAAGAAAAATTTAAAACCTCTTAGGTCCTAGTATCCAATGATAATCTCAAATATTTTTTATTGTTCGCTGATTAAAAAAATACTTTAACAAAAGTAAGGTTATACTTAATGTGCTTTTTAAACAGCATATGAAATGTCTGTCTGCCTCCCTTCTGTTAAAGGATATTAATAGCTAATTTTTCTATTGGGTACATAACTTCTCATGGATCGGTATATTTGTTTAAACCTTGCTGTTAACATATTTCACTGTTTCCAGTTTTGCTTTTACCTACTACCTTCCTGCAAGAGGACATCTTTATGTACACGTTTGCTGTCTTTTTTTAATTATTTCCTCACAGAAAGTTCCTACAAGTGGACATTCTGGGTCAGAATTGAGGTCTGGACATCTTTCAGGCATCTAGTTCATACTGTGATCATTTTTCTTCGGAGCGGTTTTACCGATTTTCATTCTCACCAGCAGTGAGAGAATGTGCGACCCCGTCAGTCCCCTCTCAGCCGTCAGGGCTAGAAACTAACCTTCATCTGCCAAGCAATGCCTGAATCTCCTTTTGGATTCTGCTAGTTTGACATGAAAAATATTCCTTTTAAGTGTTAATTTGGGAACGTGATTGATGTTTGATGAAGTACAAAACTTGGGGGTGCTGCAAAGAGGAGTGACCCGGGGCCCCCACACTGTGGTTCTGGGCTGGCTGTACCACTGCCTGTCGCTGCCCGTGACCTTGGGCAAGTTACTGGCTTGCCCAGCCTGGGCCTCCATGGCCCCGTCTCAAAGCCGAGGGACTGAGGAGGACCTAGTCACGACATTACCTTCAGTGGTGACGTTCTATGGCGCGTTGGCTATTTTAAGCCTGCCTCTCCAAGCCTGGGCTAGAAAGTGAGAATGCCAGGCCTTTGAAATGCAGCTTGTGTGGGAAAGGGAAAAACCCAGCAGCTACTTTGCTGCTAGGTCAGAATTCTATGTTCTTAGTGACGTAATAAACTGTGTCTTGTGCTCTGATTATTCCAGGTTGCCTTGGGTTTTGCCGAAGTGGCTTTTCCAGGAATTGTTCCCATTGCCGGAAAGTGGATGGTAACCTGTGCCTTGGCCACTTTTCAGGGCACACTCTGGCAAAATCCTGGCAGCTCATTCAGGGGATCAGCAGATCCAGTGACCGTGCAAGTCAGGTGTAGGGTAAGGAATACCGTACACACCCTATACTTATAACTGGAGTCAGACGTATAGACAGAGACCTCGGTTTTATAATGGACCACTTATCCCGGGCCTCCGAAAGGTCTGGGGACCAAAGGGAAACACTCTGGTCAACATACCATGGGAAATGAGATAGCCAAAAGCACAGAAATCGGTTAGTATTCCGTAAAATACCATATCTGCGATCCACTGAGATGGGATCCGGGTGTTATCCTGGAAGAGGAGATGAAGCTAAGGAAACAGAGGAGGGGATAAAATGGAGTAACATTGATGTTTGGTTCTCTGTGGTGTGCTGTCTATCTTGTTTACCCCACAGAGTGTCTCTGGAACATCCTCGGCCCGTTTTGCCCCTGTTACCCAGCAAGCAGGAGCTGGGGTGTAGGTGCTGAGCGGCCCAGCAGCTTCTACGTCAGCACGGAGCTGGCTGGAGTTCCCCTAAGCCTCTGCAGTCACACGCCTTCCTGTTCTACGTCACTCTTCTGTGACGACAGTTCAGAAATGACTCCTCCTTTCTCTATGAGTCCATAGTAACAAAGAATGTCCACACCAGTCCTCAGTGTGATGACTTGGAAGGTGATGCCCACTCTAGTGTTTTCCAGACTTTAGTCATCTAGCCTTCACAGTTTATGTCGCTTTCATGGACCACGTGCAGGCTTATTTACTTAGTATCTGTCTTCCAAGCAAGGCGTTCCTTCAGTTTTCCTTATTCTAAGCAATATAACGTCTGTGAAATCATCTTTGATGTACTAGTTAGAGTTTTCTAACATAAAATAGTTACATAGTTATTAAATTTTTAACTGTTCATTTGTATACTGTATTATATAGCTCACTTTTTACCCCCTTTGATATACATATCCCTATCTGAGAAATAAATTAAAATTAAATAAAATTTAAAATTCAGTTCCCTGGTTGAATTAGCCACACTTCCACTGCTCAGCAGCCCCTGGGCTGGCGGGGCCACGGTGGGCAGTGCAGACGGGGAGCCGGCTCTGCTAGCCCCCGGCACCTTGACTGCTTTCATCGGCAAAAGACGAGCTGATATATGGTCCGATCATCCAAAAACTGTGAACAGGGATTAATTTAGGAAGTGCTAGCAAAATAGTTGATTCCGGCGACCATTATCTGAGGAAGGAGCAAGGCCAGTAGAAGCATTTGAATTAGAGTGACAGATTCACTTTGGTACGTTTTCATCTGCTGCGGCTCTCCTGCCCCCATCCCTACCACCCCACCCGCCTCCCCTCTCTCCCAGTCCATCTTTCCTTTCTCTGTGTGTCTGTGTGTGGTTTCTGCTTCATGTCCCTTCCCCTTGCTCCATCTCTCTGTGTCCTAGCCTCGCTTTCGTTCTTGCCCTTAGTCCTCTCTTGCAGTTCCTTTTACCTTTTCAACCAGAAATCTCCCTAATTCCAAACTCTTAGTATATTTGAATTTCATATTGTACATTGCTCTTCAATGACAATGATGTCAGGCCAAAGGATATTCTCAGTTGCAACATGCATAAGGGATGCCTCCGAGCAGAATTCCATAGAGTTGAGGTCAGCTGCACCCTGGACATCTCACCTTAGAAGCCCCGCTGCACCCCATCCCCGTCAGCACGGCTCACATTGAACTGCTCTTCACTCCAGCCCCTGCCTGCCCCTTAGTGCTGTGACATGCCAGACTACCTGCTTTACCCTTCTGTCCTCCAAAGCCACTGTTAAAAGAACAAGAAAATCTTTGGTCATGCTTCTCTTTAGGCCTATGGAAGAGAGGCCCAAAGTCCCCTCTGTGGCATTGGTTACCCTTATTGAAAAGCTGAGAACTGCCTAGAAGGCTTGATGGAAGAGTTCTTTTAAAATAAAAAACTACATTGTTAGAGTTTGGAAAGCTTCTAGAAGATTCCTAGGAGGAGGGAAGTGCTGCACAGACATACGTATGTATGCTTCGTCTGTTGGCCATGAATATCAAGGAGGAGAACAGACCAGACTCCTTCCTCCTCAGTTTAATTAGCCAGAGACCTCAGAGAGGAAAGGCGTATAGAAGTTGAATCCAAGCGCTGTCAGAACGGCAGGGCACACTGGGGAGCACACCTGCATTGCTTGATTGCACGAAATAGACCCTTCCTTAGGAGGACAAAGAATAAAGTTTCCCTCATTGATTCCTTGTGGGAAAATTATTTCCTCCTCCTCCTCCTCCTCTTCTTCCTCGCCCTCTTCTTTTCTTCCTCTTCTCCTCCTTCTCCTTTGTCTTCCGTGCCACTCCACACTCTGAAAAAGAGAAACAGATCCTAGTTTAACGAGCCTTTGTTTTACTAAAGTTTAAAGTCTGTGCTGCCTCTGGATAATAATAACTGTAACAACTATTTGTTGAATGCTTGGAATGTGTCCAGCAGTGTGTTAGGTGCTACAGACACAATCTCATTCACCTCCGTTGCACCCCGACGGTGTGGACGCTACTCACTCCCCACGACCCCCGCAACCAACACACAGACACGTATTTTAGTTTCAGGACTTTAAGTCTGAGAGAGGTAAATAGCTTGTCAATGCTCACACAACCCATTAGTGGTAGAATGTAGTTCAAAGATTCAAACCCAGGTCTGTCCAATGCCAGAGCTCTGCAGTCTTTGGACCCTGTAGTTCTGTGTTTGATTTTTTTTATCAAACATTAACTAATGATTACTCTGGGCCAGGCACTGTTCTGGACTCAGGAGGCGCTACAACAAATATTAAAGGAGAGATCCATGAGTCTTATATCCTAGAGAATAAAAACAAAACAGAGTAAGTTAAAGAAATCTCTAGATTATTTCGGATGTTGGTAGTCCCATAAGAATACTTGATGGAGTAAAATTTTAGTGAACTTGGGGCTGCTTGTTTCGGAAGCTCTTGGAAGGATCTTCTGAGAAGACGGCTTTTGAACTCAGACATAAACGCACGAAGGAGCCAGAGAGCAGGTGCGAGGGCAGCAGAAAGGGCAGGTGCACCGGGCCTGGGGTGAGAGCGGTGCGTGGGCTTCGAGAACAGCAAGAAGGCAGATTTTGCCGTGCAGCCTGTGGGGGCGAGGGGTGCACTACAAGGTCAGACAGTAGACAAGCTTTGGATTTTGTCCCAAGTGGAGCGGGACACCCCAGAAGGGTTCTGAGCAGAAGAGTTACATGATCTGAATTAAGTTTGAAAAGATCGCTCTGGTGTCTGTCTGGAGAAGAGCCAGGAGAGGGCCACGGCAGGAAGTAGGGAAACGGGTAGAAGAACCTGAACTTCGGAGGGGCCGCGGCTTTTTCAATGAGGAGGATAGTGCTTTGGAGACAGCGAGGGGGTTGGAGACAGGAGAGTATTTACCTCCATCCAGGCCCTGAGGTGCTCACAACGTGAGGACGGAGCCGCAGGGGCCAGCCAGGCCCGGTCAGCGGGCTGAAGGGAGGGGAGCATTCGGAGGAGAAGATGAAGCCGTAGGGCATTTGTTTCAGCAGCAATGGTAGCAGACTGCAGTAACAACAGCTAGTTTTATGGAGCATGTACTGTGTGCCTAGCACTATTCTAAGTGCTTTTCATGGGCTAACTTTAGTCCTCTCCATAATCCTAAAATGTACCTACTTTTATTGGCCCCACTTTACACAGGAAACAGACACAGAAGGGTTAAGAAGCATGGAGCTACTAAGCAACATGGCTGGGATGCCATTCTTAATTTCGGAAGTTGGAGAAGCAAGGCTTGGAGGGTTGACAAGTGACCTCACGAAGGGAGGGGGAGGCTGGTCTGGAGCTGAGACTCACATGACAAATGCGATACGCGAGATGGTGACAAAGGTAGACAAACTTGTTCCCTGGTGCCGTTCCCCCTGCCTGGCACAAAAAGAGGGGCGTCGATCAGTGCCAACTGCAGGCCCGGCACCCCTGAGCGCCTACTCTTCCTTGCAGCTTCCGTGGGTGGGAGGAACCGTGGGGTGAGCCGGCCTCCTCCCTGGGATCCCCTTCTTAGGCAGCCTCTGGGGGAAAAACGGTTTCATCTACACAGGTCACTGTCTTGACCTCTTTTGTCCCACTGCCCTTGGGTGGGAAAAATGGGATGTTTTACCCTAACTCTTATTTGGAAATACTAAGCATTTGCTACGATTAATTAAGCACTTATTACGTATCACGTTCTATGCTGAGCACTTGGCATTTGTTCTTCCTTCGATAAACACAACAATCTCATGATAGGGCTCCTGTTCTCGCTCCCCTTTTTCTGATGGGCTGAGTTCCAGAGGGTTACACAGCTGGTCCAGGGTTAGAGTGAGGGCTAGACCTGAGATTTGAACACTGCGACCTGGTATCAGAGGTTAATCCTTAACCACCCTGCTCCAAGTGAGGGACACACGTGTGCTAGGTTGGGGGCGTGCTTCCCCAGAAGTCTCTGCAAGCCCGAAAGAACCAGCGAATGTCCCAAGTTGGAAGAGCGACCTTGGGCGTGAACAGCCATGGTCTTCCCTGACCACACTGATTTTGACATGTCAGCAGACCAGCTGTCAGGATGGGGAGCAGCCCGAAGGTAATGGACTTGGTGGGAAACAAGGGTGAGCACCGAGGAATTGATGTGAATAGAGAGAAAAAAGTCACTGCTTTACTTCCTTGTGTTCTCCTGCCGGGTCTAAAAGTGACACCACTCCACTAATACTCCCCGCTTTTTAATTCCACTTACTAGGCACCTAAAAAGCTGTCTCCTTCCCTACTCTCCCTGCTCTCCCTCTCAGCAGGAAAAGTGGTAGGATTATGGATGATTTTTCTAAGATATTTTCATTTTCCATGATTTTAAAAGAAAACAAATATGGAGGGTATTTTAAAAAGAAATTGTTTAGCCCTGGCTGGTGTAGCTCAGTGGACTGAGCACTGGCCTGAGAACCAAAGGGTCGCCAGTTCAATTCTCAGCCTGGACACATGCCTGGGTTGTAGGCCAGGACCCCAGTAGGGGGCATGCGAGAGGCGACCACACATTGATGTTTCTCCCTTCTTTCTCCCTCCCTTCCCCCTCTCTAAAAATAAATAAATAAAATATTTTAAAAATTGTTTAAATAAACAAGATTCTTTAGGCATCATATTTAATTAAATTCATGTCATCATTTTAAAAAATATATTTTATGTGACAATGATCTATTCCTATCCAAAAACGTGGGTGGATAATCTGACCTCAACTTTCTCAGGCTCCATGATCTTGGCAAAGCCACTTTTTAATCATACATCTGTTTTTCTCCAACCTGAAAATACCTGGGCTTCCAGAACAACCGCACCTGTGAGGCAGGGCCATGAATTTCTCTGCCAAGGGCCATGAGTGAGGAGACAGCCTCTGAGGTTGCTCTCAGTCCTTCGTTTGTATTCTGAAAGAATTCATCAACTGTAAATCAGTTTGCTTTCTTTTGATTCATCGGGTGGATCCGATTTTGCTGTCACTTAATGTTCTTTTGAGCTCTTCTAGAGAACCACGGGATGCATAATAGACGTTTGTTCGTTTGTTTTACGAAAACGTATTGAGTGCTGACTCTGTTCCAGGCTCCAAACCTCAAAAATGAGTCAGGGGAGAGCCTTGTTCTGAAGGATTCATTGTTTGAAGGAATCATTACAGAAGTTGGTAAGGGGCAGATACAGCCACCTGTGGGGCGAGCCAGTCCGTGTCTCTTTGTAGAACAAATTCCTTGAGAGTTAGGGGCCTAAAGACTTGAACACACACTCACGTGACTTCCAGACCCTGATCACAGGCACACTGTTCCAGTAAAGCTCTCCTGCACCGGACTTAGACTTGGACTTGGGCTTTGCAAATCATCAAAGCCTACCTACTCCTCAAGATGGAGAGATGGAAGCCAGGGAGGTCACCCAACTGGAGAGTGGCAGAGCCGGGCCTCGGACCTCACATTCCTCCTTTAGAGTACTTTTTTCCATCTAAAATAAAATCCTGTGTCTTAGATGTACCTTTTGTTTATGTCTTTAAACCTCCCCAAAATTGTTAGTATGATTATGTGTTTGTTATTCTTTCTTACTGGCAACCATACATTTGTTTAGAGTAGCCAGCATGTTGTCCTGGAAGGTCTTAGTAAAAGCAAACTCCAAATGGTCCTCTGGGCTGCCTCCCCAGTCCAAAGCATGCACTGGCCACCCATGAAAAATGGTTCTCTTGGGAGGTGTTGGGTCAGGCCTGGGGGTGAGGGAGGGCCGGGGCGTATGGCAATTGAAGGAAGGTGCAGTTTCAGGGTGAATGTTAGAAAAGCGGAGAATATGGCCCACTGATTGAAAGAGCTTTATTCAGCATTTCATGCTTAAATGCAACCAGTTATGGGGGTATTGTTTGTCACTCAGTATGTGCTCAATAAACATTTATTGACTGGATAAATGTGGGGAGGATAAATGCAAGCCAGGACAACAAGCAGAGCCAAAGTCTTCATTTCCTTTCCACGTGCTTCCCAGAATATATGATTTGACAACTCTGTGTCTCTAAGCAGAACCGAAATGTTTCAGTGGCAGAGTTCACGAGTGTCTGTCTTCAGATGCTATTTACTGAGGGATCTGGCTTGTGGCAGTAAATCTGGGAGGTGAAAGAAGGAGCTAAGGAGTTCTAAAGCTGAAGACTCCAGTCTGCAACCTGGAGCGAGGTTGGTCAAGCTTTCTAGAAACTTCCCTCGTGCTGCAGTGTCACACTTGGATGTGCTGCCACCCGGTGGCCACACTTTGCGATCTGGCACGTGATGGAAATGACACAGGGTAAATCAGCGTGGGCTCACGTTGCTTCATTTTTGGAGGCGAGCAAAAGGGCGTCGTGCTGACTGCATTGGTTTCCTAGGGCTGCTGTAACCGATGACCGCAGCTTGGTGGCTTGAAACAATGGAATTTTCTGTCTCTCAGTTCTGGAGGCCAGGCATCCAAAACCAAGGTGTAGGCAGAGCTGCTTCCCCTCGAGGGCTCTGTGGGAGAAGCCTTCCTTGTCTCTAGGTGGCTGCAGGCGTCCTCGGTTGCATCACTGCAGTCTCTGTCTCCCTTGTCATCGGATTTAGGACCCAATTGGATAATTCAGGATGATCTCATCTTGAGATCTTTAACTGAATTATATCTGCAAAGACACTTTGTCCAAATAAGGTCATGTAGGGGAGGAAAAATATTCCTTCTATCCTAAGTTCTTGGCTAGGGCCCCTGTAACACAAGACAGATTAACAAGAGGAAATCATACAAATTTATTGACTGTAAGCTTTTGGCGACATGGAGACTTTAAGGGGTATGAAGACCTGAAGAAACGGTTAAACTTGACTTTTTACTAGGTTTGATAAAGCGGAGAGTGTCGTGGGAAAATGTCATAGGACAGAAAGGCGTATGAGGTGAGCACAGTGAACTGGAAACCTTATCAAGGCCCGAGTGTTCAGATTCCTCCTGGGGCCCGTGTGTTGGAGGTGAGGGTGCTCCTTTCCTCCGGGAACAGGGAGACCTCACACATGAGGGTCCTGTGACCTGCTTCAGGGAAGATCGGAGAGTCCTTCCTACAGCTGCCATTTTTCAAACTCCTCTCGCTTAAAATACTCAATATGGCAAGGTGCCCATTTTGGGGGAGTGTGTCTTGAACCCCTTCTTTGGCATTCAGCAGGAGGGGTCTGGGGCTGGATGTAACTTTTAGGGGAACCACCAGGCAATGCATTTCAAGGACACGGAGGCATCAGGAAGCGAGTCTGATGGGCAGGGTGGGCTGCAGGGCAGGAAGGAGACCCTGGGCATGCCGGCTGCTCGGCCTTGGAGGCCGTGGGCATAAAGGCGGAGGTGGGACCCGGGGACGTGTGTTGAAAGAATTTGCCATGACTTGATCACTGCGTGTGTGATGAACAAGAGGAAGAGAGATTTTTAATGTGGCACTAAAGCATGTTTCTCAAAAGTGAGCGGTGGGAAACCAGACTGTGGAATGACAGTAGGTACTATGAGCGAGACAGCTCCATGGACAAACACATCTGGGAAACCCCGGGCCACACACGGTCCAACGGGCTTCTCTTCTGTGGCCCTTCTCAGCCTTCGGCACGCCCTGTATATTGTGACTTGTTAACGGGGGGCTTATGGGGGACACCCTTTCCCAGACATATCTGACTGTGGACCTGTTTTGCCTAGATTATCTCAAAGGACAGATGACCCACACATTTCTGGAACATACAGCTCTTGGGCTCCCTCGCCCTCTGAGATAGGGATGGCGGAGAAAAGAAACCGTGAGTGAGGGCCAGAAGGATGGAGTGAAGAACGTTGAGTTGGGTGGTCCTCCACGTTTGTTTCCCAAGACCCCTGCCAGCACCAAGGATGGCCACAGAGACGGAGGAAGTTGGCAGATGCCGCTTGAAGGCTTGCACAGCTGCCTTGGACTTGAGCTATCCGTGGGACCATCCTATGGTTTGGGTCCTTCTTTCTCTGGTGCCCTCTTATCCACAGCAAAAGCTTTCAATTTAGAGCAGGTGTGGCCCGTAAGTGCCCCCCACTGTGCCTGCTCTGATCCCTTGGGCGTGACTCCCACGCTGCCTGGGGAAGGGTGCCGGGAAGGTACTGTGAATGGAGCACAGGAGGAGGGTGCAGATGAGCTAGGGGCCCTTCTCACTTTATACCTCAAAGCACTGCCTTCCCACCCTCCCTCTCCCTGTGTGGAAAGGGGCCTCCAAGAGCACAGCTGCCCCTCCCCACCCCCACGCCCACCCCCGCTGACCTCCGCAGGGTAGCAGGCCCTCCAGTCTTCAGCACTACCTGTCTCACGTGGAGAACAGTGGGTGGTGCCAGTGAGAGATATAGATGTTAATTTCAAAATGATTGTAAAAAGAGCGAATTTTTACTGAGCCTTTCGTATGCATGAGACACCACATTGTTTTATGCGTAGTACCTCATTTACTTCTCATGACAGCCCTAAGGGACAGGTGCCATCCATTGTCAGATTTTACAGACGAGGAACAGGAGGCACACAGGGATTAAGTTCACCTGCCCAAGGACACACAGGTAGGGTGCGGGGCATCCAGAATGTGACTTCGGGCATTCCACATTAAAAGTGACATTCGTAACGACCAGATTACAAAGTTAATCATGGATGTTTTAGATTTCATATGCTGGTAAGACTTGCACATGGAAATACGCAGAAGGCAGCAGAGCATACAGACCCGGACAAAGGCCTGGGCTCAGAGCCATCGGGGGAGATGGTGGTTGGAAAGTACCCGTGGAGAAGTTCCCTCAGATTATGAGGTCAATAGCCGGTTATACAGATTTACAACGCAGAAGGAGCCTCATGCAAAGATTTTATGTGTTCGTGGGATGTTTTCCCAAGCAATGAGTTAGAAATAACCGACTACTGTTATCACCATCCCCGGGCAGGACGTTCCAGCTGTGCAGAAACAGGGCCCAGACGCACACGTCTGCGCCCTAAATCCTGCTGGAAAGTCGGAATCGGGTGGCAAGTCTGAGAAGCAGAGACCGCTCACTGGTTCGTCAGTGCAGGAGAAAACCGTGGTCTTCGGTGAGTGCTAGTGGGAAGGTCTGGCAGCATCTGCAACTGCAGACGCAGCGCACTCCCCATTCCCTTGAGACCTACCGCCCACTCATCCAGGCGCTTCCTGCACACTGCGGACAACCAGAAAACAGTAGCTGAATGCATTGAGCCAAGGAAATGAGAAGGGTTAACCCTACTCAGCTACATTCACTCCTGGATACATGATCAACTCTTAAAGTGTTTTTCACCGACCTTCCACTATTTCATTGCAAATGTCTGAATTTTCCTCTCCATACTGGGGGCAAAGCCACGATAAATTGCTCCCGACTCGCGCTGAGTTTCACTTTGTTCTGATTCATTGCCTGCTTCAGGGACCTTCTAAAGTCCCAGTTTATGGACTCTACATCCTTGCGGTTCCCAGAGAGAAATGAGCCTAGCTTCCAGGGAATGCAAATGTCTTCAGACTTGCAGCCAGCTTCCAGGCTCCCTGCAAAGGTCTCCTAAGCCCCTAAGTATTTCCTCTCTTAAATCACAGGTCCCTGGCACAGACAGAATACGTTCAAGTTACTTCTTTCTTGTTAGGAGACAGTGACTCCAAGGTCTATTGAATAGACAGAACCGCTGTCGTTTTTGGCGGTTTTATTGTGCCGTCCTTAGCTTTAGTTTCGTGATTCTTTTTTCAACTTGGGTTTCATTTTTTTTGTTGTTGTCCTTGTTCCTGAAAGAAACTAGGTCTTCAACACTGCATTTGAAACATGATGTTGAATGTCTCCTGGCATGTTTATGGGCAAGATCAAGGACTGTGCATGTGGAAGGGGGCTTGGCTTGGTATCTCACTTGGGACATGTGGTGACTTTTATTTAGCACGGTTCCAATTAGGTGATGCAAACCTTTCGAGCCAGTGGCGGGTCATTATGTAGCAGTGGCACCTGGTATCCCGCCAAACTTTGATCTGGATGTAAAATTTATACTTGCTTCCACCTAGAATTGGTTCTCGTATTAGTGTCTGGCAGGTGGTGGCTGAACTGAGCAGGTTAGGGGATGCAGCACAGAACGAGGCAACAGTTTCTGTGCCGTAAGGTAAGAGACACTCAAATTAGCACATATGAGAAATGACCGTTTCTTGAAATGGGCCAACACTTCTCATGGATACAAAAAAAGCGTATAATAGGAAACTGAACAATTCTTCTGAAAATGGAGAGCAACAAAACAGAATAATGTAACAGTGGTAGGCAGTTCCTGGAACTTCCTCAAGCTGTCTTTTCCGTAATCTGCGTTCACCTTGAAAGCCCTCCATAAGAATAGCCAAACCTGTGAATGTTTGAGAGTGTGTCTTACAGACCACACGAAATGGTTGCAAACCCAGTGACATCAGTTAGGCTCTGACACGCGCGCGCACACACACACACAGCTTAGTTCGTGTTGACAGCTCTTGTTTTGGGTTTCTGAATGTCCTTTACATTGTGCCACTTTTCTTCACTGACACTCAGATTGGGTTGATTCCCCCACACACCCCGCCAGGTTTCCATGTATACTGTCCTACCCTCTGGGATACATCCTAGGTCTGAGCCCAGGAAGATTGCCCTAGGTAAGACTGAAGAGTGCCTCAGTGCCTCTTGCTTCTAGGCAAATAACCAGCTTTTTCAAGGTCATTATTACCAGAGAGCGCAAAACCTGAACATGGAGGACCACTCACTTGGAACTGCCCCTCATCCCTCACCTCCGCTGTTGTCAGGGTTGGTGAAGAGGATTCGAGGCGAGTTCTCTTGCCCGGGTGTTGTGATATTTCTGTGATAGCCAGGGTTCCTGACTCTCTGAGAGGCGTGGCTCTTGAGAAGGTCAGGACCTTCCCCTTCCACGCTTCCCCACAGTGCCACCTGAGCCCTTGGCTCTGTGTGAGGCAGTGCCATGGTGCAAAGTATGTGGACTTGGACAATGCCCGGACAGGCGGCCACTTCTTATCCTATTGCAGCCTTGGCCGAGTTAGCTGCTTCTGGGAGCCTCGGTCTTCTCATCTGGAAAGTGGAGATGGAAACAAATTTCTCCCTCCATGGTTATTTGAATTAAATAAGATCGTGCCTGCCAAGCGCCAGCATAGAGTAGGCCCTCGGTGAGGGTTCGTTTCCTTGCCTCTCCACACCAATGTATAAGCAATCACTTCCTCGCCGGCTGCAGCCTCTGTTTCAGAAACAGAAATGCCTGCCTACCAACTGATGAGAATCATGAGACATGCTTCTGTAGGGAGTTCTTCAGGCTTCTCGGCTGGACTTAGAGGAAGCAGAGCGGAGGAGAAATCTGAACATGCAGCAGACGTGTGCACCTGGTATGTCAGATAGTGAGGGGTAAGTCTGGGCTGTCCATGGTCACGTACTGCAAACCCACGTCACAAGTGACACATCCACTCTCCCCTTCAGAACATCTTGACCCCAATGACAGACTGCTGCATTTGCCAGACCTGTGGCTCCTTCTGGGCCCACCGTGAGCTCCCATGTCCCAGGCTTCCTGCAGTTGGGTGTGGCCAGTGGAAGGTGGGCAGTCCTGAGGGCCCCCCACACTCTCCCCTCGCCTCCTGCCAGGTGGATGTCAGTGTCCGGGGAGACCCTGTGTTGAAGTCCACGGATACTATGTGCTGAAGTGGGCAGAGCCCCTGGAAGGCTGCGTGGACCAGAGCCCCCCGCTGCCTACCTCCAGGACTTCACCCAGGCAAGAAGGAAGCTCTTTGTATGAAGCCAGTAAAACCTCCAGACGTGTCTGCCGCAGCAGCCAGCATGACCTTAACTAACACACTTGAGGAAACTAGAGGTGCATTTTAAAAACCTGCCCCTTGGGATGCCTTTGACATTATTTTCAACATGACAGCCCCATTTTATGTTTTGTTACTGTAGGGAAACAAATTTCATAATTGCCTAAAGCTACCTACATGGTCTCTCTATGCAAAACAGGCCGTGGGTGTCAATCATAGGAAATACAGAACAAGGTTCTCTGTCAGCAAGAAGTCTGATTTTTTTGCCTAACAGTTTCAGCCAAAATCCAGGATTAATGATTAACTACATGCATTATTAATTAAATACTCCTGATGCCAGGTGCTGGGTTGGAGAGGGGGAGCTCTATAAAGACAGGAGAAAGAAACATAATTACTTTTTCTAAATTATTACAAGTTCATAAATTCAAAAATCAAAAAATTCCTGATGTAGTTTCTGTGCTCTTGTGTTTTCTTAAAAAAAGTACAATGCTCAACATAGCTGCCCCTTCCCTGTCTTCAGCTTCATCAGCCATAAACTGAAGGATTATAACCCATAGGATTTGAAGCCTAAATGAGATCATGCCTACCTCCCAGCCTAACGCCAGCTCAATAAATAAGAAGCAATACACACAGTGATGACTGAAGCCTTGACCTGCTCTTTGATGACTTGGTTTACCAGGTTTTGTTCATACTTACACCTAGAAGCAGGAATTGTCACCCCTGGAGGCTGGTCAAACGTCTTGGACTGCTGGACAGCAGCGTGTCCAGGTCTGCTGTCTAGGCTTACAGTGTCTGTTGGCTTCTTCTTGCCATGTTTACTGGTAGCTACAGCCTTCAGGTTATCGTCTTCAAATCTTTTCTATGAGGAGAAGGCAATAAAACACCACTCGTAGAAATTAGTCGACCTTTGACTATGGCCGGGGTTAGGGGTGTCGACCCCCCACAAAGTTGAAAATCCGCGCATAACGTTTGACTCCCCCACACTTAACTACTAATAGCCTACTGTGGACCGGAAGCCTTACCGATGACATAAACAGTCAGTTAACTCCTATTTTGTATGCTACATGTATTCTGTGCTATAGTCTTGCAGTAAAGGAACCTAGAGAAAAGCAGGTGCTACAAAGATACGTATAAGGAATAGAAAATACACTTAACACCGTTTCATAAAAAAAAATCCACGTATAAGTGAACCTGTACAGTTCCATCCCGTGTTGTTCAAGGGTGCACTGTTTTAAGGAAAGATGAACAAGTCCTCTGTGTGAGCTGGGGACACCCCAGCAGAGCAGACGCCCAGCCTCCGGACGCTGTTTCGGCAGCCCGGGGGCCAGAGCCGCGGGGCCAAGGTGGCTGCGGGTTCCCGCAGCTGGGGTTAACGGAAGTCAGACTTCCCGCCTCCCTGTGCTCTGCCAGGTCTGCTCCCGTACTGGGGAGGGAGAGGGGAGAGGTGAAGAAAGACCAGCGATCGAAAGAGGAAGAAGTGACTTTGGTGGCTCTGCGTTGAAGAGGCCAGGGGGTGCATGTGCACATGAGACCCGGAGAAGCCCGGTCCTCACGGCACCCGTTGTGATTTCTGCTCCCTGCAGACCGCCCACCGCACACCGTTTCCCAGTCTCAGGTGGACACAGCATCCCGTTACTCGGTTCCGTGATTGTTTGTTACCACTGATGTCACTGTTGGTCACTCTCTGTTGCAATATTGTGTTCGTATATCTTCATTTGGGAATTGACATGGCATGGTCTTTCCCATGTTTATTGTGACAGTCGCCATTTTTTTCAAAGAGAAATAATTTTGTTTCCTTCACTGCACTTTCTGCCACTCGTTGTAGAAGAGAGAATAACTAAAAATTTTAAAACAAGAATGCGATAATCCCCTTGTATGTTTACTCAAAATAGAATTATATTAAGGATGGCATGTATGGCCTACTTTTAAAACACCGTTTTATTAAGAAATAATTGACAAATACTATGTTCCCATTGACAGAGTATAATGCCATCTTTTTTAGTGCATTCGTAAGAGCGCAGCCATCACCGCCATCTAATTTGTAGACATTTTCATCACCTCCGAAAGAAATCCTGCCCATTCGCAGTTGCTCCCCATCCGTCTTCATCCCTCCGGGGCCTCAGGAGCTACTGGGCTGCTCGCTCTCTATAAATCTGCCTGTCCTGGACGTCTCCTGTAAATGGAGTCATTTAATACGTGCTCCTCATGACTGGCTTCTTTTGCTTAGCATAATGTTTTCTTCTTCTGTAAACACAGTTTGCGTGAGCACAGGGAGGACCTCCCTTACACATTGTCAATGCTCCCTTCGCACCGCAGCGGCTGAGCTGAGTCCTTGCAACTGCAGAGACTAAACTTTTCCTCTCTCACTCTTCAGAGAGAAAGCGCGCAGACATTCATTATAGACCAAAGAAGGCAACCAAGAATCCGGGCCAGCGCCAGTTGATTTGGGAATATTTGGGGTAGAGAGACGAAGAAAATAAATCGTGTGGCAGGACAGAAGGGAAGGGAGCTTAGCAGCTTAACTGCAGATAAACTTGCTGACTGTGTGCACGACAGGCCCTTCTGCAATGCACGCAGCAGCTGAAACACGGCATCTCCTGCGGCCGTCATGCTGTCTCGCGTGTCAGCACTGCAATTCTCTGATGGTCAGATGATCCCCCGCTGCACGGGTGTGCCACCACGGCACGCTTATCCATGCACCAGGCGCGGGACCTTTGAGCTGGTTCCACTTGTTGGCTCTTATTATGAACCACGTGCTAGAGCATCTGTGTGCACGCTTTGACGCGGACGCCCGTTTTCTTTTCTCTTGAGTGTATGTACCTAGGGTTGGAATTGCTGGGTAACGTGGTAACGCTGCGTTTAGTTTCATGGTGTAGCCGCCCGCCTGTCTTCCAGCACAGCTGCACCAGCTTCCAGGCCCACCAGCAGTGGGTGAGGTTCCCAGTTTCCCCACATCCTTGCCACTACCTGGTATTACCTGTATTTTCGACGGGTAGGTATGAAGTGGTATCATCCTGTGGTGTTGATTCGCATTCCCCTAGTGACTAATGAAGTCGAGCATCTTTTCAGGGGCTCGTTGGCCATCTGGATGGCTCTTATGCAGAAATGTCTATTCCAGTACTTTGCCCGTTTTTCAATTGGGTTGTCTGTCTTTTTATTATAAAGTTGTAAGAATTTTTTATACATTTGTGATGCATGTCCCTTACCAGACACGTGATTTGTCGATATTTCTCACATTCTGTAAGTTGTCTGTTCACTTTCTCGATGGTATCATTAGCAGCACAAAGTCTTTAATTTTGATGAAGTCCCGTTTATTTATTTTTTTCCTTTGTCACTCGTGCTTTTGGTGTCCCATCTAAGAAACCATCACTAAAGGTCCTAAAATGACTCCTTCTGTGCTTTCTTGTAGGGATGTTATAGTTTTGTATGTTAGCGCCCTATGGCCGCTGTAACAAATTACCACACACTGAATGGCTTAAAATAACCGCAAGTGGATTTTCCACAAGTGAGTTTTCCAACAGCTCTGTGGGTCGGACGTCTGAAGTGGTCTTCGCTGGGGGAAGTCAAGGTGTCGGCAAGGCAGCCCCCTGGTGGAGGCTCTGGGGCGGAGTCCCGGTCTCCTCGCCTTTGCCTCGGCTCCAGGCTGCCCGCGTTCCCTGGCTCACCGCTTTCCTTCACCTTCAGAGTGGCCAGCGGCAGGCCGAGCTCTTTCCACATCAAATTACTCTCATTTTTCTTCTGCCTGGCTGCTCTTCCACATTCGAGAATCCTTGTGAGCACATGGAGGCCACCTGGATACTCCAAGGTAACCTCCTTACCTGTAAAGCCCTCCGATGAGCCGCATTGACCCCTACTGCTGTCCTGACTCCCCTTTGCCATGCAGTGTGACCTGCTGACACTCCGGAGGATTACAGCATGGACATCTTTGAGGGACCATTATCTGGCCCGCCAGTCTGTGGCCCATTTTGAGTTAATTTTTGTATGCTGCATGAGACAGAGGCCCAACTTCATTTTTTTGTATGGGGATATCCAGTTATACCGGTGCTACCTGTTGAAAAGACTCTTCTTGCATTTATATGACCTATTTTTTACCTTAAAACAATATCACATCAAAATGTGCCCATACCAATAACTAAGACATGTCACCTTAAATGACTGAATAGGATTTTACTCCTCTACGGCCAGACATCACCTCCAACCTTTTGCCATTGAAATTGTCATTATCGGATTTGTGGCAGTTTCTTTAATATATCTATGATGAACTCAAACCTTTTACGTACATTGTAAATTATCTTTGAAATTCCTCACTTCTTTCCACCATCCTGGTTTAAGCTCTTATCCCTTGCGATTGGACTGTGGCCATAATCTGCTCACTGGCCTGGCAGCTCCCACGATTGCCCCTCTACAGCCCTCTTTCCATAAGCAGAGCAGCCATCGCAAAAAGCATATCCGGTCGTGTGACTACTGCCTCCACCCTGAACAGAGACTCTCATTAGGAAAAGGACACACTCTTTATTCTGGGCCCTCCCTCCATTCGTCTCAGCCAAATGCTGTGCGCACGCTCCCTCCGTCCACACCTGCTCCCTCTCACGCCCTTGTGCAAGCCATTATTGCTTCGACTGCAGGCCAGTCTCCCTAATGAGGGAAAGCCTCTTATATCGCCATGCAGCTTCCGCTGGCAGCCCTTTCATACCGCAATGTCAAGTTTTCTTGTTGGGGTTCACGAACACTGGCTTCCTGCGCCGGACCCCAGGCAGACAGGAGTCAGCATTCTGGTTTCAACACATAATAAGTCCTGACATTTCAAGTAAATAAACAAGGGAAATCAATTTCCTACTGTGTATTTGACTTTTAATTGTCATGGTATTTTTGACTTATGGAATCAAAAATGCATATCATGTATGTCTTTGATGATTTCTCTCTTTGTTAGAACTATGTTAGAAGTCCTTCTCCACTCCAAGAATATAGAAATATTGACTTATTTTCTTTTACTCCTTTTATACTGCTATTGTTTGCATTAATGTATTTAGTCTACCTGTAGTTTATGTCTGGCACGTGGTATATATAGATTAGGGAAATTACTTCCGAAGCGATTAGCCCGATTCCCTATCCTTTTTCCTCCTTTCCTTGCAGAGTCGAAGTGGCTCACTGATGACGCACTAAATCCCTTTCCCTGTTTAGTTTTGTAAATAGTGTATATCCATCACTGGTAGTATTGGCCAGTTTTAATGAGGGCTTTATGCTGTGCTTTAATACCTGACAGTCACATTTTCTAAGAAAATACATTTTGTAAATGATGCTTTTGAGTTGCACGATGTGAATGAAGGGTTCCCAGACAGACCTGCTCCTCAGAACAGGGGTTCTCGGACGCCCCAGGCCCCGCCCCCCCGGCTCAGGCCCCGCCCCCCGCGCCCCGCCCTGGAGCTCCTGATCCACTGGGGCTGGGCTGGGCCCGGGCTTCTGCATCTCAAACAGGTTCCCTGCTGACGCTGTCGCTGCTGCTCCAGGGACACAGTTTGAGAGCCTCTGCCTTAACCGCTTGAAATGGAGAGTATGGTCAGTCCAAGGACAGTCCTGTACCTTCTCTGAGTTGGATTCCCGGTGGGCCTGCCCTGTGTGCTGTCGTGAGCACCTCGCTGCCGGTTTCTCCAGCCCTGCTCCTGGCTCTGCTTCAAAGCCCAGCCCCTCTTTCACGGCGGCCCTGCTGCTGACAGCTCCCAGGCAGCCAGGCCAGGCTGTGACCCCCTTTCAAGGGTGGGGTGACTCCCCATGCTGCAGGCTCTCAGATTGTCCTTGTGTTTAGGGGAATGGAGCAGAGAACTCCCCTTTGCTTTCCTCATTCCCGCTTCCTTGGCTATTGAATGGTATCTGTGTCCACACGAAGGGAGAGTTAATCACTGACACCTGCTTCTGCTGGGGGCCCACAGCCAAGTGCTGACAGAGACTTTTCCACCTATTCCACATGATTAGCATATTTAAAGAAACATAGTTTGATCAGTGTAGCCCTACAGTCTCCACCTCCGTGAAGAAGCCTGTGTCTTCTTCTTTCCCAAAGGGATGACATTCTTCTCTGCTTTGTCATTAAGACAGACATACGTGATTATATTTTACACGAAATATGTGGTCTTAGGAAAACATTTGTTTTCCCTATTTTTTGACTCATTTCCCCCACTCATTTACATTTTCCTTATGTAAATCACCCAAAAGTTAGGTTGAAAACTACTCGCCTCTCCTTGAGCAATATACCCTCTGGAATGTCTGCTTTTCCTCTTTTCTTCCATAGTATCTAAGACATGCCCTCAGAAGACCTTCTCCATCATGAGCAGACAGGTTTCTATAGCGCCCTCCGGCGTCCACTCGCATATTCAGCGCACACTGAGCAAGGTGGTCTGCGGGCGGCGCCCTGGGAGCGCAGAAGGATGCATCCGCAGTCTCTGAGGCCTCCCTCTCCACCAAACCGACGCCCATACATTCGTTAACGGTTACAATGCAGCTTGGTAACTGATGCACTGGAGGCACTCAGAGGACACAGGGGGACAAGGGACAAGGGCTCTGCCCTCAGCGGGGCGGGGAGCCGGGCAAGGCTCAACCCCCAGACAAGGCGCATTTACATAAATCACTGGGGGAGGGGATTTGTGTGTGCATTTATTTCTTTCTATTATGAACAGTTACTGCTACTGTTATTCCATTTTTACTTGTGGAATAATAGTATATTCGCACGTTGGACATTCCTGTGGTAAGAAAAGGGTTATAAAGTGCTATACAGTAGAAATATGATGTGATTTCAAATGCGATGTGATTTCCCGTTTTTAGCCACATTTTCAAAAGTGAAACAAAGGAAGTGAAATTCCTATAAACACTAGATTTTTAATCCACATATATAAAAGTATAATTTCCACATCGAATCAGCATGAACACATATTAATGAGATACTTTACATTCTTTTTTTGTACCAAGTCTTTGAATTAGTACAAAGTGTATTTAACATTACCGCTCTCAGCAGTTTGGGACAGACGCATTTCAGGTAGCCACGTGTGACCGGGGGATGAGATAGTAACGTCTCCCTCCTGTTTCCGCCCCGAAGCCCCCAAGCTCCCCTGCCTGGAAGCAGCAGCCGTGCTGCCGGCCGCTGGTGTGCTCTTCCACGGCCAGTGCCGTGTGCACGAGCAGTTACACTCGTACTCACTCACCCACACGCAGTTGGACACATTCATGGGCAAATAATGGGACAATAATCACATCGCTGGGCATTCTACCTTTTTTCACTAATAGCAGATTTTGGAGACGTTTCATATCATTACTTAGCAGGCAAGCTCAATTTTTCCTTCTCACTTATTTACTTATTTATGTGACTGCAGAGCGTCCCATGTTAGGGATGCCACACATTACTCAGGTAGTCTTTATCAGTGGGTGGCACTGAGGTGGTTTTCACTCTCTGGCACTTGTAAACAAATGGAGCTGAGTTTCCAGAGATGCAAAGAGTAACAGGAGGCACCCCAGTGAGGATGGGGAAATGACCTTCCAGAGTGGCTAGCAAGAAAGAGACGTGGTGCACAAGAACACATGCGTTTGGGTCATTCTCCAGGCTGGAGATGTCTGAGGAGCTGAGTGTGTAAACGGAAGAGGAGGGGAGGCTGGGGCGGGGGCAGGAGGGGACCAGATTGCAAAGTGTCCCGAGAAGGAGTTTGGTTTGGACTTCCTCCCTAATGGGGGGGTCATGAAAAGATTTTAGGAAGCAGGGAAGAATAAACAAATGATTGGATTAATACACCATGGGGGGAGGAGGGACGGATCTTCCCTATTGATGAATTCTGATTAGGAGGTGCAGAAGGTCACCATTTAGAGCGCTGCAGGCAGAATCTCCCAGTGAATATTCAGATTATTCACCGGTGAAACTTTGAGGAACAGGATATTTGCATAGCCTCAAAATATCTCCCCCAAAATGTGTATTAATTTTTGTGATGGTTTTAACATCTGTCCGAATATTTTTTAGATATTCCCCCTCCAGGAAGTGGAGCTTAATTCCACTGGATTTAATGACTCATTTCTAATGAATAGGGTATGGAAAAGGAAAAATAATAACTTTACAGTGGACAGACCTGGCAGACACCACCTTAGCCAAGGATGGGAACAGGGGCAGCAGGAATCTGGGGCCCTGGACGGATTGGAGAGGTCTCCAGAAGGAAACGCGGTCCGACCTGGCAATGGTTTGGATGAGGAAGTGAGGGAGTAGGAAGATTCACAACACCACCCAGTTTCCACCCTCCAGGAATTATATGGGTAATGATATCTTTCCCTGAGATGGAGAAAACAGGAGGAAGAAGAGGTTTCGGGGAAACACAAATTCAGTTTCAGCCCTGTGCCGAGTACATTTGAAAGATCCAAGTATCCATTAGGTGACTGGATATGGGAGCCCACAGCTCAGCAGGAAGAGCTGGCTGTGGAGTGTTGCAGAGAGCCTGGTGTTTAAAGCGTGGTTGGGGCCGGTGAAATGACCGGTGGCTCACAGAGAATGGGTGGAGCAGAGCCCAGGCGTTCAGGGGCTGCCACCAGGTGGTGGCAAAGGAGACTAGAGCATGTCCCAAGAAGTGGTGACAGTGCAAGCTATTTGTTAAGAGCTGAGTTCCAGAGGCAGGCTGCCGGGGCCAGCTCACTGGCTTTACCACCGTCCCCGCGTGTGCGCGTGTGACACGGGGCAAGTTATTTAATCTCGTCAGGCTGTTGTCCGCATTACGGGAGACGCCGTCTGCAAAGTTCTGAGGGTGCTGCTGGGCTCGTGGTGCGCAAAGAATGTTGGCTACGGGAGGCCAAGGAAAACCAGAGAGTGTTCTGGAAGCTAGAGATGGCTCATAGAGAAGGGCATGCACATCACATCCCTTAAGATGACGATTACCAAAAAAGTGGAAAGTGTTGGCAAGGACATGGAGAGGTTGGAAGCTTTGGGCGTTGCAGATGGGGTGTAACGTGGGGCGGCCACTATGGAAAACAGTGTGGTGGCTCCTCAAAAAGTGAAACCCAACTGCGATATGATTCAGCAATTCCACTCCTCGGTGCACACCAAAAGAACCGAAGGCAGGTTCGAACAGATACCTGTACACTCACGTGTGCAGCTACATTGTTTACAATAGCCAAAAGGTGAAAACCACCCAAGCATCCGCCCACAGACGCGTTGAGTGGGTAAACACAGAGTGGTACGTAATAGAGGAGAGTATCACTCAGCCCTCGGAAGGAAGGAGCTTCTGATGCATGCTACAGTGTGGACGAGCCTTGGAAACATGATGCTCAGCTGTAGGAAGCCCAGCATGAAAGGGCAAGTGTTCTATGATCCCACCTGTACGAGGAGCCAAGAATAGGCAAAGTCGTAGAGACAGAAAGCTGCGTAGAGGTTACCAGGAGTTGCGGGGAGGGGTTTCCGTTTGGGATGATGGACAGGTTTTGGAACTGGATAGTCGCAGTGGTTTCCCCACTTGTGAATACACTTAACGTCACTGAAGTGTACACTTAAAAATGGTTAAAATGGTACATTTTGTGTTCTGTGTATTTCACCAGAATAGGAAGAAAATGCTAGTTAATGCTGCAAAGAACTCTGATAAGATAAGCCCTGGAAAAGTGTCCTTTGTGTGCATTTCATGACACAGGGCTGCTGGTGACATTTCCAGGGTCCTTGTAGTAGAGCAGAGGTCCGAAGTCAGCTTGCAGCGGGTGGAAGCGTGATCGGGACGTGTCTACTCTAGGAACTAGCAGACTGTGGCCAAGTCTGGTCCACTGCCTGTTTCTGTAAATAAATCTTTATGGGCAGCTGGCGGGGCCCGTTCCGTGTGTCCGTCAGTGGCCACTTGAGCTGCGGCAGCAGAGAGGAGTAGCTGCCCCAGACACCACGTAGTTGGCAAACAGAACATGTTTCCTCTCTAGCCCTTTGCAGAAAGTTCTCCAGCCCTTGCACTAGAAAAGGCCCCGGACATTCAAGAACTTTGGCTTTCTTGGACAATTTCCGCCTCAGTGGTGAAGTTACTGAAAAGATTGTGCCCCTTCAGTCGCCGAGCAGAGCGGACCCAGCCAAACAGTGGTGATGATGATGATGATGATGATGATGATGAAGGAGGAGGAAGAGGGGAAGGGAAGAGAGGAAATGCATTCCTTCCTTTCTCTAACTGGAGAGACCTCCACGTACCTTCTGGAGAAAGGGGCTGAAAGTCCTCCACCCAGCCCTCCCGGTAACACCTGCTACCAACTCATCACATGACTGGTAAAAGTAAATATTCTGAGATGGTGACTAACCACGGTTTGGCTTAAGGTTTCCTCATTAAGGCAGGAAAATGCCCACAACCTGAAGCTTTTCAAGTGTTTATTAATTTACCCTCTGGGACTGGTCGCTAACACTTATTCAGATGAAAAAGAAAGCCAGCACCTTTAGCACTCACGGTGCGTCCGGCACTGTGCCAAGTTTTGTGCCTTGGTGACATAAATGATAGTAATCATAACTATTAGATGGCCGTCCACACTTCACTGGCGGGGCAGCCGGGCTCCCTAGGGTTACCCAGCCATCCCCAGACTCACAGGGACTCGAAAGGGCCCAGGCTGCCCACTGCTCCCCGCGTCCTCCCCTCTTCTGTGGCCACCAACAGCCTCGTGATGGTTCCTTGGGCCCATTTTAAGTAGAATCTAATATTTGCTGGCTTTTCAACCTATTTTATTTTATTTTTTTAAGTTGTTTTTTTTTTTTTTTTTTGATAGAAGGGAAGGGAGGGAGAAAGAGAGGGAGAGAAACATCAATGTGTGGTTGCCCCTCACGTGGCCCCCACTGGGGACCTGGCCTGCAACCCAGACATGTGCCCTGACTGGGAATCAAACCAGCGACCCTTTGGTTCGCAGCCCACACTCAATCCACTGAGCTACACCAGCCAGGGCTTCTCAGCCTATTTTATACCATGAACCTGGCGACCTCACAGCAAGAGCTGGCCGTTAAGGTGTGTCTCGAGTACACTGTACGTCGGCTTTAGCAACACCTGCTTCCCCATCTGCTCCCATGCCCCCAAGTCCTCACCTGGCTCACCTGCCTTTACCCAGAGGATTGTCTTGAAACCCACCCTGCTTTTCAGTGTGCCCTGCCAGTGCCATCTGACACCTGGGCTTCTCTTGTTCCCACCTTACTGTGTATTTTTACATCGTCTGTTAGGTGACCCAGAGAGTCAGCAGAAGGGGGATATAGTGGCTTTTCCAGTTCTATATGATCAGTGAATAAACATACAGCATCCTTATGACTTTATTTTTCTTTTGCGGCTGCCCTCAATAATGCAGACTTTGTCTGCCTAGATTTCTGTAGCCATCAAACCAGAACCCAGTGAGAAAACCACCTGATGCCCAGAGAGGGTTGGCCATTACCCAGGCACACACAGCCTGTTTGGCAGCAGCTGCTGGACTAAGAAGCCCTCCCCCCATCTCCCCACTCTCAGCCAGGAGCTTATTCTGCTGCAGCTCAGCGCCTCCCGCCTGCCTCGGTGGATGAAGCAAGGTCGTCCTCCTGCCTGCGGAGTGCTTACCTTGGAGCATTTTCATGAATGAGACCAGATGCAGCACTCCACAGTGATCATTTCTGTCCCTCCCCTTTCTGCTTTCTGTTAAAGGCAGCCCCCCAGCTCCCAGCTGGCTCCTGTCCCCTCCCCCAGCCGGGAGAAGTTATTACATGAAGAGATCAGCTTACCAGTTTTGTCCCGAGCCCAGGCTGAGCACGGAGCTCCGGGTCGTACAGTGAGGGAGAGCAGCGGGAGCGGCGTGGTGCCGAGCACGGCTCCAGGGCTGGATTCCGGGACACAAGTGCATCTGCCGTTAGCACTTGGCAGACGGAGCTCTGCTCTGGGGCCGCTCTAACTCTGGGTAATAATGTTTGTCAGCTTCCTGATATTACCCTTGCTCCACGTTCACACAGCAGTGCTAGCAAGACCTGGGGGAGAGGTAAGCCGAATACAATACCTTGTCAGAAGTTGTATTTCTGTCAGCGTTCTATTTCCTTTTCTATCTTTCAAGAGGGAACAGGGGACGCGCTTTTACAGTTTGCCCAGAGTAACGCTGTTTCAGGCTTGCCTGCCGCTTCTTGTCGGCAGCCTTCTCTTCTTCTTGAAGAGACCTGCAATTTGTAAAATCTCACTCGGAGGCTGTGCAGTTGCTGCCCTGGGGAGCTGGCATGGCCCTGATGACAGATGCCTGGAGGTGCACATTTCTCCCGCCGCTGCAGAAGGAAGAAAACATGCATGTCAGACCCTGACAGGCACTGCTACCTTTTGAGAACTTTTCTGCAGTGTTGCAGAGGAAATACGCGTGCTAGAGGAATTGCTTCTCTTTCCTGCTCTTGCATCACCTTTTCTCCCTTTTCCCTTGGATGTGCTTGGAGAAGTCTGTGCTCACCTTTCTCTCACGGGTCTGAGGAAGGACAGGAATACATCTCAGGGCTAGGCGCGTGCCCAGACCTACCATACAAGGAGGCACATTGAAGCCCTGTGAGGATGATTTGCTCTTATGGGTTTAGCTTATATGTTTCCTGCCTCCAGTTCTGAACATCATAGAAGCCCCTAAGCGCCTATTTTTGATGCAGGCAGAGATGGGAAGGGATGATCATGTGGCTGGAGAGGGAAGCACTTAGGTGGATCCATCCTTGCCTGCAAGAAACCGACCTCGTCCCCTCCTTGTACTTATGCTGATGAAAAGTCACAGATGCCTGAATAGCGAAGGACAGCCTTTCCCTGAATCCATCTCCTCTCTGAAAAGCCAAGTGAAAGTGTGTATCCTAAAAGGTCCATGGGGCCACCTCCCAGCTTTGCCTGTGGTTGGCGTCATCAGGACAGGGCACGCTCTGTGAGCCTGGCGCAGTTACGTTCTCTGGTCTAACAGGAGGGAAGGACGGCGCTCCCACACCCAGGCCACCCGGCTGGCCGTGGTTTCAGCGGGCTTGTCACTCTGTTCAAATAGACATGTGGCTCAAGGCGTGCAGAAGTGGGTCACTTGTCTTAGGCTCCTCTGCTCTTCAGACGTTTTTCTGGGCCTGTGAGGGCATCGAGGTCTTGAATGGGAACTGGAGGAACTGAATGGGTTCGCGATGCTGGAAGCTGAAAGCAAACCATTGCCCTCTAGTTGTAGCTGAAGTTCGCAGATTCCCCGTTGATTTTTCACTGTGCAGAGTACATGACAAATGTGCCGGCCTCACTCAGCCTGGAGCACTTGGGCATGCGAGAGGAGAGCTCATATGGAAAATATTTCTCTCACCGCTGCATGCGCATATGGTCTGGGGAGACCCCCGGTACAGAGCGAATCACGGCGCTCCAGCAGCCCTCAGTGGCTGCCAATTACTCTTATTAACAGCAGGGCCAAGGGCAGGCTTCAGTTACCTGCACACAGCCAGCTCCTGGGGAAGGCCACGCTGGAATGTGTGTGCCTCCTGCCTCGTGTCGCACGCAGAAAGGCCAGAGCGGCTCTGTTCCACTTTACAATCAGCAAAGCAGATGAAAAATGAAAGGGGATTGCGCAGCCTCATCCAAATCTTGATACCGCTCCGACAGCGCTCAGTGCTCGGGAGCAGAGCAGAACTTCGCATTCTGAGTTAAAGCATGCGTGCCTAGTAGCCAGCAAACCCAGTCACAAGTGATGAAGTGCCTGCCCTTCTGTCCCTTTGTTCTACTCTGCTGTGCCAAATAAAGACCCCCGGGTGCCCTTCCTCTCTTCTTCCTTCCGTGGGCGTGCGTGTGCGCATGTGTGCATGCACGCTGTGTGGTGTGTCCGCACACTGCAAAGCCGCGGCTCCATAGCCACTGTGCTCCTAGGTAATTGTGCAGTTAGTGGGATTCCTTCCCCCTTGTTGGAAGTGAAAGGATGAGGAAGGAACGTGAGTGGCTCCCCCTCCCTCCTTAAAAAGAATGTAGTTTATATGGAGCTTTGAAGAATGTGGCATTTATTTATAAGAGGCTGTTTTTTATAGCCATGTTACTTACAAAACTCACCCATAAACATGTGGCGGCGTCCCCAAGTCACCAAGATTTCCTTTTTCTCCGCTAGCCGGTTTTCTTGCAGGTTTTAATTATCTTCCCTTTGGATGTTCATAAAAACATATGAGAAATAGGAAGAAAGGGGAGGAAAGCCTACACCTAGTGGCTTTCAGCTGGCTGTGTTCTCAGCGTGGGCCTGGAAGCCGCTCAGCAGCTCAGCCAGTTTTCTAGGGTGTGAGGTCCTTCCAGAGGAGCAGGGGCTGGCAGGTGGTGGGAGGAGAGGGTGTAATCCACAGCAAGCCTCACTTGGCATCCTGTTGCTGGCCCCGCCGGCACCAGGGATTGGCGCAAGGACAGAACAACCTGGTATGGTGCCAGTGCACGGGTTTGAGGATAAACACAAAGGACTCGTCCTTCTTTTATTTTCTGGTTGCAGAAACATTAAACTGAGAACATAGAGGGCCCTGGCCGGGTAGCCCACTGGGTCGGAAGGTGGTTTGCTCCCCGGTCAGGGCGCATGCAAGAAGCAGCCAGTGAATGCGTAAATAAGTGGAACAGCAGATGGATGTTTCTCTCTCTCTCTTAAAAAACAAACAAACCATGGAGGACACTAGAATGCCTTTGCCCTTGCCCTTGTCAAAATTAGGATGGCAGCAACGCTCACTTGTACAGATTACATGCATCCCCTAAAAGAATGTGAAGGACTGAAAGGTAAGCCCAGGCTTTTGGTGCATTTGTCAGTGTGGGAAACATGCCAGGGTCCAGTTTCTCTGCAGCAGAATTGGGCAGGGCTGGTGGGGTGGGGCGGGGCGTGGGGGGGGGGGCGGATTTCCTTCCTAAACTTGAACTTGCCTTCTCAGGTAAAACCAATAAGATACTGTCATAGGTGGGGAGCAGGAGGGACAGGCAACTAGAAACCTGTACAGTTCCATGTATTTTGGTCAGATAAATTTTTAGAAGCAAGTCCAAAAATGTTTATTTTGGTTTTAATGAAGCAATTTGGCAAAACCTATCAATTTTTTAAAAAATCTTGGCTGCTAGCGAGTACGGTATCTCTCCTTGTGGTGATAAAAATGCGTCGGACTTAGGTAACGGCAATGGTTATGCAGCCCCGGGACTACGCTGAAGCCCACCGAACTGCACACTTTCAAAGAGCCACTGTAATGGCTTCTTTATGATATCTCAAACTTTTTAATTAAAAATAAATAAATAATAGACATCTCTTTGACCCCGCTGTTCCCATTTCTAACACGTTATCCTATAGATTACTCTGAATGTGCAGAATGCGCTCTGAGCCATTTTTCCTACTGAGGCTGTTGCAGGGACCGAAGGCCCCTCGAGAGGCAAGAGCGCCGACGTTCAAAAGCATGAGGCTGCTCTGTGTGTGCTGATGTGAAATGACCACCAGGAGATGTCGCTGGGTGAGAAAATCACATTGCGCGAGAATGTGTATAAAATGTGTCCACATCCCCGTTTGTCCTCTCTCTGGACGGGTATACAAGGAACCGGGGAGGAGAGGAGAGTGGCTGGGGAGGAGGGCCGGAGAGAGCCGTACCTGCTGCTCAGTGCCTTTGGTGCCTTTGAATTGTGTGCGGGAAGCATGCCTTATCTGGTAGAATATAATAAATAAAGTGTGGGCTGTAATAATAACTCACTTCCTAATAGGGGAAATACGTGCTATAGTAGGTAACGTCCTCAGCTATAGTTCATAGCAGATCCTAAGCTGACGTGTGGAAGAGTTCATAGCTGCAACACTGCAGCTCGGGGAAGGCATTCCTTAGGGGCCAGAATGATGTTCTCTAGGTGACTCATTCACTCATCTAACACTTCCTTATCACCCCTCTGTTTTTCGTGGGGTTTTTTTTTTTTTCATTTTTACCATGAGGATCATAGTAGCTCCTTTAAGGAATAGTTACAAGGATTAAATGTGATACGCGTAGGGCCCTGAGCTTGGTGTGTCAGGCACACGGTAAACAGCGTTTATTGGCTCTCACTACAGTGACTGTTGCAAATGCTGCAGGGTGTGCCCCCTCGGTGCTGAAAAAAGGGAGGTGAAAAGGTAAGATCATTGTCTTTGATGAGCTTATACCTTAGAAGCAGCACAATGTAAACAGCTAATGATCCCGCAATAAGAAACTCTCTTTAATTGCAAGAGCAGATTCAAAGAGGTGATGAAGTCTGTCCAACACAGTGAGAAAGATTCCACAAGCCATGCCCTGTTAAATGGAGCCTGGAAGGGTCGTGTTTTGGGTCTTTGGGACAACCCCCGGTAGTGATTTGATAGACCAGCGCCTGGTTGCCCCCACAGCTCTGCACTGTTCCGGTGACAGGATGCAGAGCAAAGGCAACTGAAGAACGGTGCGTGGGGAGGAGTAGGGGAAATCCAGGCTCAAGCTTCCAGGGCTCTTCTCCCAATGGAGGCACATGGGACACACAGTTTTCTAGCAATGGTGTGGTGACACCTGTGAAATGTTGCCAACGAGGGAAGCTTGTTAGAGACTTGGCGCCTAGGGTTTTTATTGGGCCCCGGCCCCGTGGGCGCCCTCTGCCTGCCGTGCACCAGCATTACAGACTCCTTCGGGAAGCAGGTGTTCAGCATAAACCGTATTGTCTGTGCAATGTAGTCACAGTGAGCCACGCTTACCAGTCCTGGGAATGGTGGGCACCCTCCCCAAATCCAGGTTCTCAGAGACCAGCCAACCCTGGCCAGCCCTGTAAAGCAGGCCCTTTTTTAATAGGAAGCAATCAGGTCTGCTATGCTTATTAACTCTTTTCTGCACGACTCAGTAGGCATTTTAAGTGGAAAAGGGGGAAGGAGGACATTCCAGGAAGAGGGAAAAGATCTGTAAAACCCCGTGAATAAGGGTACAGCACATTCTGGAAACAGCGCTCAGTTCAGATCCCAGAAGCATGCACTGTGAGGCGATGTGATGGGGGTGTTCAGTCACCTGGGCCCCGAGAGTCGGAGCTTCGTGTCCGTGACTGAGACTTCCAGAAACTCCATGTCTACCTTCTTAAGATTATCTTTTGATGGCATGTCCTTTAGGTTACCACTGAGGGACGTTTTCTTAGTCATACATTTTTGAAATTGCGGTAAAGGATTAAATCAAATTAAATAATGAACATCGAGTTGTGTGGTAAACAGTGACCGCCCGTGTGTAAAGCTGGCCATCGCCAGTAGTCGTTTGCAGCAAAGAGGAGAGCAGGATGAATGGAGTGCCTTTGACAACTGATTCCTCGTGGGCAGTTCTCAGGGCTCCCCCTCTCTTTCCCTGTCTGAGGTCTAAAACGAAACCCAACCACGAGGAACTAACTTGGTAAAGCAAGACCCGAGTTCGAGCCTTGGGTCAACCACATCCAGCCATATGACTGTTGACATGTTTAGTGTTTTTAATGATGAAAGCTGCTGTTGTAAAAACAAATTCAAGCACTAAAGAAACGCAGGGAATAAGAAGTTAAAGGTTCCTCTTCCCCTTCGCTTTCTCCTCATCCTTCTTCCCACCTCAGATGCAAGCATGTTAGCGATTTAGCATCCGTCCTTCTAGAATCGTTTCTACACATTTATGACTATAAGGGTGTGTGCATGTGTGTGTCACTAGGCGTATGTGTGTGTGTATTATGCCTATAACTTGCAAACTTGAAGCTTTCATAATTAAAAAAATTAAAATGTCAAAAGTCACATGGCTAGGTGTGGTTTTGCTGCTGCTTTTCCAACAGCGGTGCCTCTTGTCCTGTGGCGATTGCTGGGACTTCCGGCGTGCAGGGCGGAACTGCGGCCACGAAAGTGAGCATTCTAGTCTCTCTCCAGACATACACGGGGAAACCTCTAATGTTTCATCACTATGCGTAATGCCTGCCAGATGTTTTAGGTAGATACATTTTATCTAGTTATACGTTCCCTTCTAAGTTTTTGTCAGGAATGATTGCTGAATTTTATCAAACGTGTTTGACTTCATCAAAATGCTCATGGTTTTCTCCTTTGCCCTAGTTGTAGAGTTGTAGAGTTGTGGAACTAACTCATGATCATGGTGACTTACTCATTAAATTCACAATTGGGTTTGATTTTTGAATATTCGTTTTGAATTTTGTCTTCTTTTTTTCATAAGTATTGTTGGCTCGTGGCTGTGTTTTGTTGTGTTTTATAGCAAAACTCGGGTTTTGCTAACTTTGTAAAATAAATTCAGAAGTTTCTCATCTTGTACAGTGTTTTAAAACAGTGTAAATATTCGAAGACTTAGCCTTTTCTTGAAGGTTTGTTGAACTCAGAAAACCAGTCCTTCTGGGGAGGTATGGTGTTTGGCTACCTTTTCTTTCATTTCTAGAAAAATGTGTAATATTTTATAGATGTATATGACAATAAATATAACATATAAGCCAGTTATGAAGCAGATTAATAAAACAAACACCTGTGAGCCCAACACCCAGCTGAAGACCTAAAGCATCCCCGGTGCTACACACCAGTCCTAGGTCCATCCTTCTCACCTCTCTCCCCCAGAGAGCCGTCATTCTGAATTTCATGGTCCTCATTTTCTTGCTTTTATTTTAATAATTTCTCACATACATATGTCTCTCTAAAGAATATATCATTCGATTGTGTTGGTTTTGAGTTATACAAACATTCAGCTTGATTTTGTATTCTACGTGATGACGCGTGTGGCTGCAGGTCACTCACTGCCATGGCTGCATAGTGTTCTCCTGTGGGACATGCCATCTTTTTTCCTGTTGATAGCTGGGCTCTTTCCAGGTTTGTTGGATGTTTTTCTATTGTAAATAATGCTGCTATGAGCATTTCGGAACACGTGTCTTCATATGTGTGTGCAAGGATTCCTTTAGGGTACAAGCTCAGGAGTTGAGTTACTGGGTCATAGGGTGTGTGTCTAAATCTACAGGAAAATGTCAAATTTATTTCTCAAGTAATTTTACCTGTTTTCACTTCCACCAGCAATGTATGAGGGTTCTCTCAGTGACCTAACTCCTGTCAATACTTGGCGCTGTCAGACAGGCTGATGCTTGCACTATAGTAGGTGTGACCTCTCTATTGGGATATGTTATTTGGCATTTCCCTGATCACCAACTGTTGCATTTGAAAATGTATAGTGTCTTTTAATAAGTAGAAGTCCTTCGTTTCAGTGGATTTGAGTTTAACAGTTTCATTTCTTTATGCTAACACGCCCTGTGTCTTGTTTAAGAAAGTGTCAATCTCGTGGTTACAGATGCATTCCCCCAGGTTCCTCTCTACAGTTACTGAAGTCTTGCACTTCACATTTGTCCGTGATACACTTAGACTTATTTTTTCTGTAGAGTGTGAGTAGGAGATCTAGTTCACTTGTTCCCGTGTTGGTGATGAAATGTCACAGGACCACCCATCGAAGCCTGTCCACCTTATTTTTATTCTTTGGGCGTGTCTTTGCTATTCTGAGACATTTGCTCTTCTTTCTAAAATTTGAAGTTAACATTAATTTTCCATAGAAAATCCTTTAGGAATTTTTATCAGAATTGTATTGAATCCATAGCTATGGGAGCACTAACATCATTCCAATACTGAGCCATTCTCTCCATTAACATAGGGTAAGCTTTACGTTAGTTAGATCTTCTTTAAAGTTTTTCAATAAATTGTTATAATTTTCTACTCAAAGATGCCCCACATATTTCAGTTAGATTTAGTCCTAGCTACCTCATTGTATTTTTATTATTATAAATTATGTGTGTATTTTTAAATTAATTGTTTGTTGCTAATGTTAGAAATGCAAATGATCTTATATCCAAGCAACTTGCAAAACTCTCATTAGTTTAAATCAATGCTCTGCAGGAACTTTTATGATTTCTAAGTATATGATCAGATCACCAGTGAATAATGGTGACCTTTTTGGTTTTTTCTTTCCCCATTCTTATAGATGGAACGCCCACCAGCCGCTCTGTTGGCTGGTGGGGGTGGGGGGGTGGGCGTGACCGACCTCACTGTCCTTCAGGCAGTCCTGCCAGTGACGCTCTTGCTCCACGGTCCCTCCTGCCAGGCTCCCTGTAGTTTCCGAATTAGAAATTTCCCACTTCTGCAATAGTTTGTTTTGATGATTTCTTTTGCTATGGTTTCTAGTCAACATAAACTTTCTAATATCCAAAAAAAATCCTCAACAATTTTTATCTGCTGACTGTGTCCTTTCTATTTGTATAGTTGTTACAACCTGTGTGTCTTTTCCGCCATTAGAATGGAATTTGGGTATGTATTGAGCTTAAACAAAGTCAGATACTTCTCCAGCAAAATGAGCTTCTTGGGGATCAACAAGAACTGCAGTTTTGGGACATGCAATGTAACGGAGAACCAGGGGCAAGTCCAGAGAGACAAAGAGAGGACCGCGCTTTTGTGGACGTGGGAGAGGCTGTTGTGAAGGCGGAGTCCCTTGGAGGACACTGAAAGGGCAAAGCGTAAGGACGTTCCATTGGGTGAGTTATGGCTGTCTCCCACTGGTCGAGCCGTCACTGGTTCAAGAGGACTTTTTTCTTCCTCTTGCCAAGGCAGTAATGTGGTGGAGGATGCAAGGTACTTCTGGTCCTGTTGAAGTCAGTAGTGTGTGTTGAGTGACATGTGCATGACAGTGCTCTCTTCCTGCCTCTCAACTCCGTTTCAAGTGAGGTTTCTGCCCTGGCTGCTGTGGCTCAGTGGATTGAGCACCGGCCAGAGAACCAAAGGGTCGCCAGTTCGATTCCCAGTCAGGACACATTCCCAGTCAGGGTTGTAGGCTCGGCCCCTTTTAGGGGAGTGTGAAAGGCAACCACACATTGATGTTTCTCTCCCTTTCTTTCTCCCTCCCTTCCCCTCTCTAAAAAGAAAATAAATAAAAATCTTAAAAAAAAATAAATGAGGTTTCTGTTTATGAATTTTTACATAAAAAAGAGAGAAAAACAAATTCCTTTGCTAAGTCTGCCATCTTGATCCTTTCTAAGGCACATTTTTATCCTTTCTTCTTTTCTTCCTTTTCCTTTTTCTCTCAAAATACATTTTTTGGGCAAATGATTTTCTAGACCTCTGTTTCCTCATCGATCGAATGAGGACAATGAAAATATGTATCCCAGTGGTTTATAAGGAACATTAGTAAGATGATGTCGATGTAAGTGCTTTGCAGACGGTAAAGATCTGTACACGTGGGAAGGATGACCTTAGCCCTTCCTTCAACTTTGCTTGTCTTTTCTGTAACTAATGAAGCAGCTCAGCTCCATTAGAGAAAAACAGTTGTGGTTGGGTATTGTGAGAGGCTCAAACAAATTTTTTTTGCTACTTTTTGAGACAATCACTTGCCAAGACACTAGTAGGTGCTTTACTCGAAAGTCACATATTTTATAAATGGAAATATTTAGTCTCAAAATAAATTCTGTCGTGGGTGTCTTTTTTTTTTTTTTTGGCCTACTTTTTTGTACTATGTTATTGGCATGCATACTCAATTAGGCACTTCTCCTGTAAAAGTAATTTTACTTAAAAACCTTATTTGGTGACTCAAGATAGTATATAAATTTATTTACTTTAGCTGGGAAAGTTAATATGAACTGATAGAAAGAATGCTACAGTTTCAATGCAGGCATATTTAAGAGACAGAATGAGTAATTGATGTAAACGACCAAGTGGTTTGTGTTACAATATACTGAAATCTGCCTACCTGCAATTTTTTTCATATTCTTACATTGCACCAAAATAAGCAACTGTCAATTAAAGTCAACAACTGCATATAGAGTGCTGTTTTGTGTATCGGGCTTCTGCTGAGTGCTGTGGGATTCATAAGGAAATGAGACCCTCCCTTGTCCTCTCAAGGCGGGCACCAGCAAGTGGGCTAGGCAAAGCGAAGATATGGATTACCCTAGTATACACATCACGCCCTGTGGTGAGGGTCAGGGACACCCATACGGAGAAGAGCATTTAACATGGGATTGAAGAGTACTTAGGAGTTCCATAGACAGACAGTGAAGGAAGCCATTCCAAGTCTCTGCAGCAGTGTGAATAAAAAGGTGTTCCGTTGGGAAGGTAGGCCATATGCAGACAATGGCAAATGATTCTTTTTTTTTCTTTTGGCTAGAACATCAAGTACATGTAGCAGGAGATAATGCAAGCAAGCTGGCTCAGGGACATATTGTACTTAATGTACAATACTATTTCAGCCTAGAAAAAGGATGGGGGCTTTCTTTGTGGCCAAGTAGAACATTTTCTGTAAATGTTCCATGGTAGCTTGTAAAGATAAACTTAACATTTTATTATAAATATAGATGTCTATAATAGGCGTGCATTCTTCCATATCATTGTTTCTCCTACGGGTATATTCTTATATTTCTCAGGTCTACTAGAAGTCACTAAAACTAAATGATTTCTTAAATACATTCCAATGTTAAGATTCTCTGACTCTCGGAATGGACACTAAACTACAGATGGGTACCACAAACCCCTGAATAGTATTAATGCCTTCAGCAGAGGGGAGAATACCCATGGGCTCTGAGACACAGGGGCCTGACCTTGAATCTCCATTCTACACATCCTTACTTGGGCAGGCCAAGTGACTTCCCTGAGCATCGTTTTCTTCATCTTTAAAATGGGGAGGATTATGTCAACATCAGGAGTTTTAGGGAAGATTGAGGAGGTCATTTCCATAAAGTGTTCGGTACACAGCTGATGTTCAGTGGATGGCAGCTATCCTTGTCATAAAAATGCGATCTCTCAAGCCTAACGGAGAAGGATTCTTCAGTTAGGCCAGAGAAATCGTGTTAAGCTACAAGGAGGCATTGTCCAACCAAAGCAGAATATAAGGTGAGAGGAATGAGAAAGAATGAGCATGGAGTTGAGAAAGCATGCATGAGCGCAGGAGGGAAAACATCTAGAGAAAGGAGGTTTACAGTCAGGAATCCAAAGTGTGGCTCTGGATTCCTTAGCCACATCGTATGGAGTCAAAGGCTCTGAGCAGGAGAGGAAAAGGAGAAGGAAATATCTAGGGTGCTTTCAAATGGGAAGAGAGGGCTGGGCAGTTGAAAAGGGGGAAAGAGCAAAAATAGCGTTCCTAAGGCTAGGATGAGCTGACCATACCTTCCCAGTTGGTGAAGAATAACTGAAAAACACCCTGTCTTCCCTGGAGTCAGAAAGTGGTGTGATGTACCAAATTCCACTCTCCTGAGTCATTATTTGAGAGAGAGCCTTAGAGATAATCTCGTCCAACCCACTACTTTAACACAGGAGGACGCTGAATCTTTTGGAGGTTACATGGCTTGCCCAAGACCACACAGCTGCTCAGCGCAGAGCTGGAGGGTGAAGCGTCTAGAATCATCATGGGCCTCGTTGCAGCATCTGAGACCTTCGGGGGAGTGAAAACGTGGGGTAACTTGAAAGAGAGCGGTTGTGACTTTAAATCTGCATACGGCAGCAACGGTGAAGCCGGACACGTTATATGTGTTCAAAGCTCATTTGTAAGAGAGCTCAGCTGTGTACAGTTTGTTCCCCAAATGGTGACCCATAGTGATGGTGAGATTTGTACACCAACCACCTGAGTCCGTTAGCAAGTGGCGGGGAGGTCGGGGGAAAGGGTAGGACCCAGGCCTCTACTGCATTCCTCAACATTACTTACGGAGAGCCTACTGTGTGCCCAGTACGTTCTAAGTGACCGCCATGTATTAGTGAGCCAATCTGACAAAGAGCCTGGCCTCACATTCCAGCCTTCTTGCCCCTAAAGTGTAGCAGAAAAGCCGGTCTGGATGTGGCGCTGTGTCTGTTTCCTCACACCTCTCCCTCCCTGCCCTCTGCAAGCCCTGCCTCTCTCAAGACACCCTAGCACCCCATCCTAGATCACCCTCTGCTTTGGCACATTCCATAGCATCAAGTCTCGGATCCGGTTTGACCTTGTTTGCCCTCGTTTGCCCTCGTTTGCCCTTTTAGTAGTTTTCCCTATGAATATCCGCTCTTCTGGGGAGACTGGTAGCAGCCCGAGGCTGGGAAACCATCCCTATAACCCCCATCATCCTGAGGTCTACAGCGCTGGACCCTAGATGCATGAGCACGGCACACGGTGATGGAGGCTCTGTGTCAGACTGAAGCAGAAAAGCTGTGTGTTGACTGACGAGACCCCCTGCGGAGATGAGAGGTGCGGAGATGAGAGCTGCTGGGGGACCCACGAGCAAAAACCACTCTGGGAATCTCCACGGTGAGGCCCAGGTAGTGAAAACTCCATGAGTGCCCTGGAGGCAGCTCCTTTAAAACTGACTATGCTAAGTGCTCTGGAAAAGTCGTTCAAAGAGAATTGAAACCCTGAGAGCCCCTGAGCAAGCACGACGGGATTGTCAGATGAAAGAGACCCTCTAATCATGAAGCATTTTGATGATTAACAGAATTGTATGCCAAGACTTAAAACCGGATGCACACCATAATGATTAATCATTTTGGCTCTTATTCTTGAGCATAAAGGAGCAGTGAACTAGGAAGACAGTCAAGTTTCTTTGAAAGTTTGCACATTTTTACTGGGTTCAAATAACCTGATTCTAAGTTCTTACATGGCCTCCGATTTCCCTGAGTCATAGTCTGTCCGTCAGTCACCTCAAGAGGGATGACGTTGTCCAGACTCAGGAAAGGTTGCTCTCCAGCCAGAGCTCCCTTCCCCCCAGTTGCCGCTCCTGCCTCCCATAAATGTACTTGACTGGTGAACAAACTCCTCCGCCCAGGCGGTACATGTATATGGAGGCCTGACTGTGCACCAGGCCCCCAGAGGCAGAGCTGGATGTGCTCATCAGAGGCAGCCCTGACCTGTCTGTTAAGGGGGGCGGGCCTCTCCATTGGTTGTCCTGGTTGAGGCACTAATTGGCCAGTTCTGTGACTGAGGGTTATTTTTCCCTGCTTTACTTTTCTATATTGATGGGACATTCGGTTTTTGCAGCATCACAGAATAGGTTAGAACTGAGGTTTCTGTTTCAGAGTTTAAAGAACTAGATTTACGTACTTCCCACTGTTCATTATGTTTACGCCTATTTTCTCCTCTTTGGGAAGTTGCCGTAGGGCCCCACTATGCCTGTGTTGGGCATTGCACCGACACTAAAGATGCAAACGTGAGTCCTGGCTCCCAGGAGCCCACTGGGGAGGACAGGTGTGCACGGAGAGGCCACCGTGCAGCGTGGAGACTCTGTCCTGTGTGTGGACTGAGTCCCGTGGGAGCTGAGAGGAAGACAGGGCTGCTTATGCTGAGGAAAGTCGGGGAACACTTCACAGAGGGTATGTAGGTTGGGCCTGTGTAGACAAGTAGGAGTTGGTCAGCTGAAGAAGCGGGGGGAGGGGTGCCGAACATTCCAGGTGGGCGGAGCAGGGTGTGCAAAAGCAGGAAGTCTGCATGAGTTCACAACCTATTATCCAGAGCCTTTGGCACCCACATGTGTTTCAGAATTTGTAATTTTGGGGGGAAGGTGGAGAGGAGGATATTAGAAGGGTAACACGGAACATATATTACACCCCAAGTCAAATACATGAATATATCCAGAGGAAAACACTTGAACGTTCATACTAAGTCATATTAATTAAAAACTATTACTAATAGTGCCATATCAGTGAACTCATGTTTTGCTACCAAATGAGTCTGAATATCAAACTTAGACCCACCCCCCCCCAAAAAAGTCCATAGGTTTTTAAGCCTTTGGAATCTTGATTAAGAAGATTGTGACTGCAATAACCACAAATTCCTAGCACTGTCATTGAGCTGACCTAAGTCATGGGCTCATCCCTAAACCAATCATGATAGCCAAGGGAATAAGTAAGTGTGCTGATTGGCCAGCCCAAGTCCTGGGCCCAAGCCCACCCCTGGAGTAGGGTGATGGGTTCTGCCTGCCAGTATCACAGAGTAGTGTAAGGATGATACTGGCAAAAAAAATCACAGATGTCCATTCTGTGAGCATTGCAGATGTGCCCACACTATAGGCCTAGATCGCTTAGTCCTAAAGCAGACCAGGGTTCAGACCCCCTTCTGTCTCATTCCAGAGCCCACATTAGACTACGGTGCTTGAACATGCCAGTCGAATGGGGACCTCTCTCACGTAACCCACTGCTCAATTATAGGATGCAGACAATTAGAACCTAGCCAAGTGCATAATAAGGTGCTAATTACATGGAGTGCAGAGAGCCATTAGTTGACATAACGTGGAGAAATAAGAGCTGGTCACGGGCAGAGCTGGAGCTCAGCCTCAAAAGATGTGTAGGAAGAGAGAGGAGAGACTTTACCTCTGGTTTCTGCTGCAGGGACTGCCTTGTAAGTTTAGTTGCAAATGAACATGAATTTGAGGAAGGAGTCATGGGCAGGTTTTCCTGGGCTCTGAATGAACCTCTAGGTTCATTCCAAAGGATATAAATTGCAGGAAATGGTAACAGGAGAAACAACTTCACTCTCACTTACAAGCGAAGGAAAGGGATCATTACGGTTCAAATGTTCTAAGCTGGCTTCTGAGGTGCTCAGTGCGTAAGCGTGGCAACAGCAGACAGCAGTGATTCCTCCTGGCCACACAAAGGAGTGTTTTCTGCTTTCCCAGGGGGTTCCAGAAGATGACCCCTTCGAGTGCATCTGGCCCGGTGCCCCTTGATTTTAGTGATAAGAAATCTGAGGTCCAGCAGGCATAATTCCTTAATAAGGTCACAGCTAGTACTTAAAGAAAAGTAAGGAGCAAGTGGTTCAATGGTTTTATTTCGTTTGGTTTTGTTTTAGATTTTTTTTTTCTGAAATTCAGTAGTGAATGCAGGCATGATTATTCTGTCTCGGTGTGCAGTTTGGATGTGGTGTGTTTTCTTTTTATAGGGACTTACTCAAATAAAAATGCGCTCTAGTTTTGGAATAGCTAATGAGTAAGAATGCCCACTCCTTGAGTGTTGAGAAGTTTGTGGTCAGAGGTGTGCATGCAGTTCCTTATTTCAGGCTCACCCAGCAGATCCCCCCACCAGTATTTACCAAACATCTACTTTGTACTCATGTGTCAGCCAGTCTCATTCAATCCCCGGCAGAGCCCTCTGTGGTACAGATTATTGTCCCATCTTTAGACGAGGTGACTGGGGGAGGCAAGTAAGTAAGGCGGTGAGTTTAGCCTGTTACAGGCGGTGGCTTGGAGTTCTGCTCACCCCTCAGCCACGCTAGTTGATACCATCTTCCCGAGTTTGGGTACTGTAAACCCTCATCTCTTGGATCATTTTTCCCCATAATCCTCATCCCTTCCTACCCTGCAACCAGATATTATTACATTTAATTTAATTGTTGTCCACGTAATTATAATTGACTCACTGTATCTCTGCAAGGCCCTGCCATTTCTTCTCTTGGTTTTTAAATTGTCCTCTTTTCTCTTGGGCTCCCTGTGTCCCTCCTGCCACCTCCCCAGGGGCACCTCACCTCCTTGGCCATCACTGAGAGAGTCGATAGCTTTCCATGCATTGGTTTTTCTCATCTTCAGGGGCAGGAGCCTTCCTATCTTCCTAGCCCGCGGGCTTGCTCAAAACAGACTGGGTTCTCCGAAAAACAGTTCTACAGAGAGAACTGTGATTTCCCCGCTCGCTCTCAAAGCTTAAACGCATGTGCTGTGGCATATTTTATATCAAGGAATCTTATAACCAAAGGGGACCAACAGACCGACCCTCTCTCCTTAGAGATTAGGAAGGTGCAGCCCAGGTAAAGTTACTGACCCGAGTTCACACGGCAATGCTACTTTCAGTTCTATCGAGTGGGCCTCTCCCCAGGAGCAGTGTGAGTGGGTGGTGGTGCCCTTGGCAGTACTGTGGGTCCTTGTGAGAGCCAGTGCAGGACAGTCACCATTGTCACTGTGTTTACTGTGTTCCACTAGATCGCATAGGGTCCCAAGTGCCAGTGGTTCATTTGGCAACTGGTCTCGGGAAACCCCAGTAGGAGAGAGGGAGGGGCAAGGTGAGCGGGAGGGGAGGCCCCCAGTACAGGTGCGCGATCCCGCCAGGGACGCTGCGGCCCCCTGGGGCTCCACCCTGCTGGGGACCTCTGGGAGACAGTGCCGCACAGAGCTCAGGATTCCTCAACAGAGGCACCAGGGAGCCGGCGTATCTGCCCACCACCTCCTTCTCATCGTTGTCTGAGGGCTGCAGGGGCATTACCTCTCCACACTGCCAGCTTGCTCCCAACAAGAACGGCCTGCCCAGGCAGCGCCGCGGGTACTCCCAACACCCTCCCTTCAAAGCAGTGAGCGTGAAAGGACGTGGCAGGGCACGGGCGGGCTCCGGACCGTCCCCGTTTGCAAAGATCACAGGGGGAAGCTTCATCAGCCATCAGAAACAGGAAATTCCGTGTGTGTGTGTGTGTGTGTGTGTGTGTCTTACAAACACTAATCTTCATTAACCGTCATGCTTGCTTCTCAGTCTTGGCAATTCGGAAGCCCAGAAACCATGTATAGCTCACCTCTAGCTATCGGGACAAGCCAATCTTCATCCAAAACTCACCCTTTCATTTCCCTTCTCTTACCTATTTTCCTCCTGGCCCAGTTTCTTTGTATATTCGCCTATTTGTGTATGCCCTTCAGAGCCCCCTGTGGTCCCTTTATGGGTGTCGGTTGGATATAACTAAATACAGAAGCAAGTTGCCCTGTTGAGAAACACGCTTGGCATCCGCTGCAAGCACCAGCCAGCCTGCTCGCTGGTCTGCAGCTTTACGCAAAGATGGTGTTTTCAACCAGGGCTCCTGGAGGTCCCAACCTCCTGGAGACCCCAGAATGTCTGCCCGTGTGCCAGTTGTGGCCGGTCGTCAGAGATCTGCAGGTAAGGGAAAACGCATGCGGTCTCTAGAGTGGCCGCAGACACGGGATGGCAGTCACCCCCATGGCGTGTAAAGTGGGGGGCAACTCCATCACATGGGGGCTGTCGCCAAGGGGTCCCGGAAGGCAGCCTGGAGCCCGTTGAGTCACAGCTTTGCTGTGTCAGGATCCTGGACCCTTTTTATATCATGGAAAGCAGAAGAAGAAACAAAGGCAAGTGCAGCAGAAGCAGCTTCCGGAACTGTTACTAGCCATGCCCTCGCTCCTTTTTTCTAAAAGCTAAGGTTCAAAATACCTGCTTCTGTGTGTCATTTTTATTGATTAATATTTTTACTCCTCGTCTGTAGAGGACGTGACCAATTTTCTTTCATGAGCATGTATTACTTTGAAATAGGGGGGCAGTGAAATAGCAGTTCCTCTCATTTGAATGTTTGTTAATCAGTCATGACATCCCCCCGCATGTCTTGTTTTCTCAAAGTAGATCTTGTTTCCCTCGAACCATCCAAGGGAGCATGTGGCCTGCACTCGGAAATCTAAGGTTGGGGTTGTTTTCTTTGCTGGTCACAGCGCTAAGGGAATATAGATTCTCCTTCTGATCCTCGTGGAGGTAGCCGCGGAGCCACACTAAGGTTTTCTTTGCCCTTTGGTTTCACGTTTCCAGGAATATTTTCAGGCAGGTGGAGGCAGGGAGGGGACAAGTACACATAGCCCCCACCCTAGTTCCTCTTTCTTACGCCCAATAATCAACGGTTTTACCCGTGCTTCTCTCAGAAGTTATTTATTTATGATGCCTTCATTCTGACAAGGACTTAAAACAACCTTTAAAACATCAGTGACTGTCATGGAGAAGATTACAAGGGAGGAAATGAGGAAAAGGAAACTTTGGGATGGAAAAAGGGACAGGACGTCCCTGCTGGGGGCGGGTCGGAGACTCTGCTCTGAGCTCCATAGCAGCCACAGCAAAGAAGGGAACACAGTCAAACCTATGACTCATAGGTGAAAGAAAAAAAGCTAGTTTATTTGGGATGCAGTGCAGGGCTGAGTGTTTTGGAGGGGCATATATACAAAGAGGATGAGACATCAGTCTGCTGACTCAGGACGTCAGTGCCCTGTCCGTGAGGACAAATAATGTACTACCTACCTGACATCAGGTGTGCACTTCTCGGCTGGCAAGCACTACCCAGCCCGCTCGGTCACGGACAGGAAGACCCCATATCAGGGACAGCTACTGTGTTGTAAAACTACTCAATAGAATTTAAGGTCTGCAAAAGGCTTTCCCTGTGGGTTCTTACTTAGTGATTCACAATAACCCTGTGAGATTTTGGCCAGAAAGGCATTATTGATCCATGAGGAAAGCAAGGTTATAGAGCTAATAATTGGTGGACCTGAAATAGAGAAACTCAGATATTTCAGATACACCATTTCCATTACTTCCTGATCTAGGGAGGAGAAACCATGGTGATGGCAATGTGGATATTTAGAACCTTAGACTCTTGGGATTTTTAGCTCTAGAATCCTATGCTGAGTTTGTGGCCAGTGTCCACTCCCAGGCCCGCCAGAAACAGTGCGGGGTTGGCCAGGCCCCCCTTCTCCTGGAGGCTACAGTATCTTCACTGGGGGACAAGCAGGATGACCACTCGCCTGGGAAGTCATCCCAGCTGGGCCAGCCTGCCCATCTCTGGGTTCCTGTGGCTCCAGGTGCTTCCCCAGACTACCAAGTGTTCCCAGTCATTTTCGCATTAGCGCTCACGCTGTGGTCCAGCCGGCTCAGCTCTGTGGGCCCCTTAACCTTTACCGTTGTCCCAGCCTGCCGGGGGGCTGGGCTTGTGTGCTGCACCTTCCAGGCTGAGAGAAGCCAGAACACTCTTCAAACCTGAGGTGCCCCACGGGGCCTTCACACGGCGTTAGCAGATGCGGTGGTGGTGTCGCTGATCCATACTTCATCCTGCACGGGCTTTTCTGAGGAAGATTCGCAGTGGAAAGTGCCTGGGGCTGGTTCCAGACCTGGGGAAGAACTCCGTTTTATTTCTTCTTTCCTGTTTAAGTCTCTTCTGAGCCCAGAGATCCCATGTCCATGTCTTGGATTCCTACAAGTGAGCCATGTCTCGGTGGAGGGCTTCCCGGGAGGGCAGAATGTTGTGAGTTTCCTGTGCCCAGATAAATAAACCCTGTCCCGAGCTTTAGTTTTCAGGTTTGTTTCTGGCATGCCTTCGCCTAAAAGTTTCTGTATCGAATAAAACCAAAATGTTTAGCAAATCCCAAGAAATTCCTTATTTAATGGAAAAAAGAGATCCCTGAGCTTATATTTCAAAATGTGATTTCCATGTTCCCATTGCATTAAGGCAAGTGCACCCCGCCAAATCCCCAGATGTCTGGTGTGCTTTTCTAAACCTGCCTGTATTTAGCCCCTAGAACACATTTTGAGTCCCTACCGTGGACAGGCTTCTCCTCTGAGCCCTATAGGAGATAGAGGGGAGACTCACCGCCCCTCTGATTTAGTTGGAAAGGTTGCTATGGAGTTGGTAGGAAGTGTCAGCTCTAGCCGGGGGGCACAGTTTTCTCCCCGCATGGGATCTAAGGCAGCACCTCGGACGGCTCGCCTGCCGTCCAGGACCAGCTTGGCCGTTTCTCTGTGAATTGTGTTTCTTTCTTCCAGCGCCTTCGAAGATTGGATTTTTCTGTTTGCCAAGCCTAAACTGCTCTCCTAAAATGTGTGTCTTTGATTATCAAAGCAAGTCATGTTCATTATTGATAGAGAGAAAGGCAAAAATGGACCGATTGCAGAGAGAAATGTAGAACGACCTAATAAACTAAAATCCCAGCACTGAGAATATACTGCTGGAACATTTTGGATTTACCAAAGTACAGTTGCCTACAGTTATTTATTCTCACCCCTAGCCAATTTTGTCACTCTCCAGTGGGCGGGGAATCACTCCATTATGTGGGAGCAGTTTTCCTATGTCTTTACACAGTCTTCACAGCCTTGACCGTCATGGCTGCGTGACCTGCCGTTATACAAACAAGGCTGTTGTTCTTTCCCCATTTCCTTCATGCTGGACTTGGGGATGGTCTGCACCCCATTTCGTCAAGCCTGTCTTTAAGGAAGGTAGCTGTGGCATGGCCACCCATCTGGGGTACACAGCTCATGCCTGGTGCTGGGCCCGGTCTGGGAATGAAGAAAGGAAAGGTGCCTCCTTCCTCAGGGGGGGCGTGAGCACCGGCCCTGGCTGCTGTGATCCTTAATGTCAGGAGCCAACCCCTATAGCTGAGTCATCTAATACGAAGTCCATTCAGTATCATCTAAGGGTTATGTATATTTTATTGTTCGCTGAGCCTGAAAAGTAGTCTTGGGGTAGGGGTGGAGAGAATTCCTTAAGGATAGCTGACTCTTGAGCTGTTTCTTGAAGGACAAAGGGACACGGAGGAGGGGCAAGGCAGAGGAGGCCAAGAGCGGGAACGTGGCCGGCTGGATTCCTGCCAGGGTTTTACTCTGGCCTGAGTTTAGTCCCCGCCGAGGGCATCACAGGAGCTGCAGCTGGTGCAGTCTGCAGGGGACACTTCCTGAGAGGCCTCTGATGCCCCTCCAAGGAGGTAACTTTATCACAAAGCCTTGGCCAAGCTGCTAAGACGTACGGATAGAAGCCTGAGCTCAGCAGACGTGTCTGTCCGTCACGAACACTCACTGTGGCATCCACAGGTGGGGACAACAGACCTGGGGGTTTCTGGGAACAGTTAGTGGGTGAGGACTTCGAGCCTCCCAGACACAGGAATCGTGACTTGTTTGCCACTGCTCAGCACACACTAGGTGCTCAGGATTTTGTTGCATCTGAAAGAGGCTGTTGCGAGATTGTAGGAAGGGTGCCGAGGGCGGTGGTAGTGAGAGTTGGAAGGAGGGGCCTATTAGAAAGACATTTAGGAAGGAACATGGATGAGATTTAGTGGCTTTATAGCCAGGAACCCCAGTTTTTCAGCCTTGAGCAAAAACCAGAATGTGACTTTTGAAAAGGTAGTTGACTCTAGGAACCAATTGACCAATGGAATGTTCCCAGACCTTTCAAAACGCTAATCTCTGCTCTGTGAGTTATATAGTTGGGTTCTGTTCAATGGATCCCTTCTTCCCCCAAAATGCCACCTGCAAAATAAGTTAAACACCATACTGTTTTCATGTAAAAATATTTCCTCCAATCCACTATATAAATGAATTACTCTCAGGAGACTAGGGTAATCTAATTTCCCTACACAATGTTCCATTCACATGCCCCGCACTGCTTCAGGCCAGTGTACGAATCAACTGCTTCTGAAGGATTATAAACTATAATAAATGTCAGTATGAAATCTGATTGATTTCCTACAGCCTCGCTAGCCGTGACTTCATTTAGTAACTTAATGCTAATTGTATCGCTTTGATTACCTTTCATTGTCACCCTATTCCCAGCACCTACCAGAGTGCCTAGAACAAGTGAGGCATCTAATAAATGCCTCCTGAATGAAGGAGGACTTTCAGTTCTTTATAAACACTCCTCAGCCCTGGCCAGGTGACTCATCTGTTTGGCGAGTCATCCTATAAACCAAAAGGTTGGAGGTCTGTCCCCGGTCAGGGCACAGACCTCGATCATAGGTTGCATTCCCGGTGCAGGCACATATGGGAGGCAGCCAATGATCTCTCTCTCTCTCTCTCTCTCTAAAAGCAATGAAAAAATGTCCTCAGGCAAGGATAAAATAAAAATGCTCCGCAGAGAAACTTTAGGGAGGTCAGAGAGAACTCCTGCAGTTCAGGTGGCATTAAGTTAAGAGGTAAAAGCAGAATTCAGGCCTCGAGAAAGGGGCACAGACCCTCACCCACTAACTGTCCCCAGAACCCCCCGGGTCTGTTGTCCCTGCCTGCGGATGCCGAACTGCTCCAATGCACCACTCTGTCCCAGCACCCAGGCACATAGTAGGCACTCAACGAATATTTGCTGACAGACCAACCCTGCTATAGCAGTGTCTCATGGTGAGCCACAGCTCTTAGTTCAAGTCTGTGCCTTAGACAGGAAGGCAACCTTTCGTGTATGCACTCCGCCTTTATTGAGCACCTATGGTATGCCAACACAATAGCAACCATTCCTGGTGTTCCTTGGATTCTAAAGAACTTCCTCATTTTGAACCTTGCAAACCACCCCGGTAGATACCATCCTCCCTCTTTTAGATGAGCAGAATGTGGTTTGGAAACACCAAGCTACTCATCTAAGAAGGTGCAGTGAAGGGGGAAGCTGGCGCCTACCTCCGCCTGGTTTCAAAGACTGGCTTCTGGATCTCCTTTCGCCAACCAAGTAAGCAGCGGTGACTGTGAAGTGGGGTGTCAGATGTCAAAGGATTTAAATCCCTGGCTTCTCTGTTGTGTGACCCAGAGCTGTCCCTTCCTCTCTCCGACCCTCAGTTGGTGTGTACAGGTGAGAGGCAAAGAACTGAGGGGCACAGAGCAGATGGAGGGGAGCAGTTGGAGGTGAGGTTATTAAGGAGAAAATCACCTGGACACGATGATTGATGCAAGGTAAGGCAGGAAAGCGGGGCTTAAAATGACAGCCGTTTATTACTGTCCTCAAGTCCACAGGTCAGCTGGGGGGGTTCTACCCATGTGGGGCCAGGCATGGCCGACCTTGGCCGGCTTGCTCATGCATCTGTGGTCGGCTGGGAGCCGGCTGCTCTGAGGGAGCCTCACACACGTGTCCACCAGGGTGACCAGGGTAAATGGACCACCCACCCTCCACCAGGCCAGCCCAAGTGTGCTCACATGACAGTGTTAGAATTCTGTGATTGTGAGCAGACACGGGCAAGACCTTCAAGGGCAGGGAAACAGACTCCATCCCTTCGTTGCCACAGGCACGGGCACAAGTGCAGCCGTAGTGATTGCCTGGAGCTGATGTGATCCATTTCTCTAGGGACACGGAATAGCTTCACACCAAGCCAGAGCAACAGAAGTTGCTTGCCTGGACCATAGAACTAAAGCCTTCATTAGAATCCCCGTCACTAATGGGGCTTTAGTGGTGTGTCCTCTGAGTGCAAGGGAAGTTGCAGGGAATGACGCTGAATTTCCATGCCATACTTACTCCTACTTTGCTCCTTCTATCACACGCTGGGAGAGGCTGCTCTCCTGTCTCTGTGCTAGACACACCTGGGCTTCTCTAGGGCTGGGCTGGGTTTTAATCTTGTAGATTTTTGATTTGTGAAGCCTCTGGATTTCTCTCTTAAAGTTGTCTACCAGAAAGCTTAAAGCTGACTCGGTGATCCACAGCTAACAAGTAGGAAGACCTCTTGACATATAGTTTTGTGCTGACTTCACTTGAGGCTTCATGTTATTCTTCCTTGTACCAGATCTCCTTCCTGCTTACTTTTCGTTTGAGTGCACTGTGTATATAGTAGGTGATAAATAAAATGACTAAAAGCATACATGAGCAAGCAGAATGACTTTATATACCCAGAAATGTATTGAGAGTTAAGGTGTTTTTGTTTATTTGTGTATTTTTAATAAGTCGTATTGGAAGTCCTACATGGAGCCAGCCTTCATACCTGGAAGCTACAACTTCTAGAAAGATTTTTCTTGTGCAAAGTCTGCAGTTACTCTTCTTACCACTAGATGACACTCCCTCGTTGCCATCTCTGAGGTGGACGGTGGGACTTTAGTGAAGGGCCCCTCTAAGGTGCAAACCCTGTGTCACCTTTATGAGTACATGTGCAACGGATGAACAGGTCGAGGGGCGGTGTCACTGTGCAGGTTGGCCTGTCCCTGCCTGTGTCACGCTTGCAGTCTAGGTCAGTGGTTTCCCCGCCAACCCTCCTAAAAGCCACTTTCAGGGCCCTGGGCAAAATGTAACAATGAAGACTGTTGTAGAGAAGCTCACGTGAGCCTAAATCTACTCGTTTGTTCAAATTCTCTTTTACGCTGAGATTTTGTTCTTCTAATTTTTTGGTATTAAAATGTCTTCTGAAATGATAGAGTAGATGGTGGGTACTCTTTTTTTGTTTAAAAGCACGTTCTTACTTGACGATAAAAAGGTAACAAATCTGTAGAGGCTTCAAAGTGCTTTTGAGAAATTTAAAATTTTTCACCTATAAAGTTCAAAATTCTGAAAACCCGTGGTTGAGTAAGAGAGGGAACAAATATAGAAATATTTAGTGTGCTTCTTCTCAGTACATTTGTATCATCAGAGCCTTAACAGAGGGAATGAAAATATGGTTTCATTCCATCTAGAGTTTAACCATGGTTTTTAAAAAAGTGGTATTCGGAGAAATAATCTAAGGGATTTTCCCCTTCTTGCCCTCTAGCTGGGAATCCTGCATCCAGCCTTCGAGAAGTTAGGATGCTCGGACCTCGGCACTTCTGTTCCACTGTGATGTTCTTAGCTTTGTAGACATCGAAAGATGATACCACCAATTAAAAGTCTGCTTCTGCCTTTGTTTTATTTTAAAGCTGTTGTTCAGGACACTTTCTCTTACAGCACACAGTAGACTTTAAACTTCCATGTAAGAAAGTTTTAGGATACTTTCTAATGGCCCATGGGACTGTTTTTCTCCTTTCAGATAACAGAATAATGGGACCCATTCTATTCTATTCTATTCTATTCTATTCTATTCTATTCTATTCTATTCTATTCTATTCTATTCTATTCTATTCTATTCTTTGGCTTTGAATGCCAGTGGCCTCAAGTCCAGATTTTACACTCAACCTGAACAGCTTTGTTCACACTTAAGATGGATATATTTTCAGTTTCCTGGATTCTTCTTCTATGTTCACCAACCTTAGAATGTCTTTTCTAATAAGCTTCCCAAAGCCTATGTTGGAGTGATATATACTTTAAAAAACAAATAGAATTGTTTATATAACAAATGGTATTTTTTTGAAAGCACTGAATCATTCCACATAAAGTGCAAATGCCTCCAAGACTGTCCTAACAAAAAATCTTCAGTGTTCTGTCACTCGAAGTTATTTCACATATCTGAGCCTTGTTTCCGGGACTAGACCGTGATCCCTTTGTTTTACATGTCGTTTTCCATCCCTCCCAGTTCCCAGATCAGTGCCAGGACACAAGGAGAGTTGACGAGTGCTCGCGACAGACTAAGCCACTGCTCTGTGTGTTCTGGGGGTTCGGAGAGCTTCCCCAGACGAGGGGCAAGGGCAAGCGCAGGAGGCAGGGTCTTCACCTGCCGTGCCCCAGCTTCTCCAGTGTTCAAGTGCCGGCTGACGTCGCCCGCCTTCTGGGACTTCCCCGCTGTTCAGGAGGACAGGCAGCTGGGGGAGGCAGTGCACAGCCATTTCCAGAGTCACGAAGGTGGATAGAAATGTGGTATTGTGGAACAGCTTTCGAGATGAAGAAACACTTTGTACACTGTAAAGCATTGTGCAATTCTGTCTCTTCGGTTTACAACTATTTGGCTTCACTGAACTTGCACTTCGTGCCCCTGATTTAGTTCTAAAGGGGCTGTCTTGGTATTTATGAAAACAGTCCAGATCGGTGCACTTTGTGGGCGGCCGGTGGCCTGCAGGTGGTCATCTGGGCAGTGAGTGGTGCAGTGAGTTGGCATCGACATCTGGCTGAGCATGCATTTGTCTAGTAATTAAATGAAAGGTTGAATTATTAGACTTTGAGTAGCATATATATGTTTTGTTTTTCTAGTAGTCTTAAGTATGCATGGGATAATAGCCTTAAGGAGATTGAGTAATATAAAGAAAACACTTGATTAAGTTATATTATGATACCAATGTTTTCTATGGTAGTAAAGTCATTAAGACCATTTTAGGGATAGTTGCTGTTATCTTTACATACATTGATTTAATTTGGGGCTTTGGATTGTGTTAACCTTTTTCTTATGAAATTAGAGTTAATTATGTTTTCTGTTTAGAGAATTTGAGATAAATTTATAAATTATCACTTGAGAATGAGCTGAATTTAGGTAAGGGAATATTATTACATTATTTCTTTTGTATTCTCCCTACAATCCAGCTCTTCATAGGTGTACCTAATGGTAACTAGTACCTAATGGTAACTGGCGGGAGGCCGGCTGGCATTTGAGAGAGCACGTCCTAGGCCAAGCTGTCCTCCAGAGCGCCCAGGCCTGCTCTCGTGGTGGTCCGCCTCTGGCAAGCCAAGGAGCTTCCGATGACAACAGGAATTAGAAATACCTTTAGGTGAACAAATCCCCAGAAAAGGGAGAGACTGTATGTGTGAAATAGTAATAATCCAATGGTCTGGATCCACTTTCTTAGTCTTAACACCGGTCAGAAGCTCTGTTACTGTATTTCAGTGCTTCTACTCAGACATGGAAGGGACTGCTGTGGGATCTGCTGGAGGGTCCCACGCTGCCCTGCATCCCCCTCCGCCGCCAGCTGGGCCCCTCTCCAGTCGGCCCCTTCAGCCCCCCTCACCCTCAGCCTGGGCTTTATTTTCTATTCATAGCTTTTCGAGTATCCGTGTCATCATGATTTGGAAGGTAAAGCAATAGCAGTGAGGGGCACTCATTTTACAGAGAAATGGAAAACCTAGCAAGTGACTAAAACTGCCCAATTCCAGGGGCAGTAGCTTTCTCTTTCTGCACAGCAAATTACCACAGACTTAGTGGCTTAAAACAACCCAGATGTGTTAGGTCATCGTTTCTGTGTTATATACAGGATATCTTATATAATACATATTATGTGTTACATCATTGTTTCTGTAGGTCTGAAATCTGGGCACTCCTCATGCAACTGGGTTTTCTGCCCAGGGTCTCACTGGGCTGAAATCGAGGTGTCCCCCAGGGCCGCCCCCCTCGTCCGGAGCTCAGGGTGATCTTCCAACCTCCCTGGTTGTTGGCAGAATTCACCTCTGAGGTCCGTTTTCTTGTTGGCTCTGCGCTCTCGGAGGCCACCCACATTCCTTGCCATGTGACCTCTCCGTCTTCAGGCCAGAAACAGCGTGACAAATCCTTCCTGTGCTTGAAGTCTGTGACCAGCCAGAGAAAACTCCAGGCTTTTAAAGGGCTCAGTGATTAGGTTAGGCCACCCAGGTAATCTCCCTGTCTTAAGGTCAGCCAGGCCATTTGACAGAAGCTGATCATGGGAATAAGATCCCTCGCATTCGCGGTCTTGGTGGCTGTCCTGGCCTGGGGCGTCAGCTGGGGAGGCTGCCTCCCACACTCTCCTTTTGCAGCCAAAGGGAATCTGCCGAACACAAAGCTCGCATGAGGACTCCCAGGGAGGCCCCTGGAGGATGCAAATGCACGTAAACCCTCTCTGCCCCTTACAGTTGGCTGAGCACTTCCACTGCTGTGATCTCGCCCCCCCCCCAAAAAAGAAGGAGCTCTACTACCTTTTTATTTTATATGTGAGCAAAGTAGAGCCCAAACAGTTGAAAAGATTAACCCCAGGTAACAAACCCAGTGACTTATGACTCAAGAATGAGCCCCTCCGACTCCCAGACCGGAACTTCCCCGGGGCATGCCTCCACTCTCAAAGAGCCCTGTCGTGGGGAGACAGAGTGAGCCACAGAGAGTAGGTGGAGACTAAGGAGTAAACAGCGTGGTGGCGTTTGGGGGGCTGGGGTAGCTGAGGGTACTCGGTGGGAGATGGGCACAGGTGTGCAGAGGGGAGAAGGGGGCTGGGGGGCAGTTTGAGAGAAGGCAGGAGCAAGCGAAGTGTGTGTCGTGGGAGCGGGAGGGAGGCCTGCAACGGGTTGATGACCTGTCAAAGGCACCCCGGAATTTGCTGCGGCTGTTAGACATTAGGGAACTGTTGTGGGGTTTTTGTCGTTGGTGGTGGTGGGTGTTTTTTAGCTGAAGAGTAGTGTAAACTAGCCATGTTTTAATAGGGAGTTGATGGTTCACGTAACCTTTCACCCACTCCTCAATTCCACCCCCAAGGGTAGGGGCTAGGCCCATTAATAGATCATGCAGTCAATTTAGTGGGTGTGAACAGTATTTAAACTGTAGAATTATGGAATATATTCATATCACAGAGGATGCAGTAGGGTAATTAGTATTATTTCTTGAAACTGTTCCATTTTGTGTGTGTGCACATGTTGTGTTTTGTGTGATATACTGTGACATAAAATATGTTTCTTAACTCTGGGTTACTGTCAAAAGATTTGATAACCCCTCCCAGAGAAAGTCTTGCACACGAGGGCACAGAAGTGAGGGCCGTGGCATTGCCGGCAGCACTGTGCATAATGGCCAGTAACTGGGGCACCCTCGGCGTCCATCCGAAGGAGGACAGATAAGGAAAATGTGGGCTATGCATGTCATGAAGTTCAGACTAGCGGTTAAAAAAAAAAAAGAGAAACTAAAGTCACATGTATCCTCACGGAGATGAAAGAAAAAATGGTTTCTGGATTATAAGTGTATTATATGAAGTGTTAAAACATAGAAAACAATGCATTATTTATGGATCTGCAAATATTAGTAGGGGCATATGCATGCGTGAGGATGATAACACGAGGCCAAGGGTAGCGGTTGTGGCTGAGGGAGGAGCGGGGAAGGGCATGGGGGGGGGTCTGCCCCCCGCAGCTGCTGTGTTGAAGCCGGGCGATGGGGGCCCGTGTCTGTGATGCCGTTCCCTGTAGTTGTCTGCAGGCTTGCCATCACACGTGTCACACGTGTGTTGAGAGCAGAACTGCACGGTAATTCACGAGCCAGGCTGGGCAGAGACCAACCTGGACACTTGCCGTGGTGCGGCTTTGAGGCCGCGTGACCTGGACCGGGGTGGCAGTAAGATTGGGCTCTCACACAGTGTACCAGAGCAGTCCGTGTGCCTTGTATTTCGGAAGGGATTTTCAAAATAGAAAATCATTTCTATAGGCAGCTTCTCACTTTATGGTCACAAAATAGGCAGAGCAATTGTTTGTTATTATAAACTTCAGGAAGGTGACACTTAGAGACATTAAATGACTTGGCTGAGACAAGACAGGGATGCGTAGTGAAGTAGGGAATCGAGTCCGGCCTGCCTGTGATGTTTTCCGTCCTTCAGGACGGGCACGTTGGGACCACCTTTGGCCAGAGCCCAAGGGTCGGTCTCCACATCTCTGTTTTCCGTTCGTGTGCATCACAAGGGCATGGTCGTGGGATAAAAAGAAGTCGATTGTGAAGACATCTTCCATCCTCCTGAAGCAAGAGCGTCGCTGGAATGGTCCTCTGTGGCTCACTCCCATCTCAATAGTGCAGGTCACCGCCGGGCTTCCCTGACGGTCGTGTGGCATGCTCCCTGTGTGACAGAGGACCCTGCAGGGGGACGGGGAGGTGAACACCTGGTAGCTTCGTGCTGGCAGAGCTTCGGGAGACGGCAGAGGGCAGCTATGGGGGGAATGAGGCCCGATGTGACCTCTGCAAGAATGTTTGCAACCGGCCCCTTTGTGGAAAGAGATGTTTAGACTGGGGCCAGATGTTTTCCTTGGGAAAAAAAAGTCGGCGAACCCAGACATCTTCCATAGAGTAAGAATGCACAAACAAAAGAAGTGGGTGTGTAAAAAGAAGAGGGAAGTAATATGAATGGTATTGTTCAGAAGTGGTTTCGCTACATAAATAATGGAAGAAAAGACAAAAACAGCCCTGGCCAGTGTGGCTCGGTTGGTTGGAGCATCGTCCTGTGCACCAAAGTGGTGTGGGTTCCTTCCCCAGTCAGGGCACATGCCTGGGTAGCGGGTTCGGTCCCCGGTTGGGGTGCATCAGAGACAACCAAGTGATCTTTCTCTCTCTCTCTCTCTCTCTCTCTCTCCCTCTCTCTCTCTCTAAAATCAATAAACATATCCCCAGGTAAGGACTTAAAAAATGACAAAAACAAATGTTTGTAGTTCTGATGTGCGATAGGCACTAGGTCAGGTTTTATGAACGTTATCTCACGTAATGTCCCCAGCAATCGTATGAGGTTAAGTGCTGATATCCCTCAACTCGAAGACAAGGAAGCAAGAGCTGAGGCATCAGTTTGTTTGCCCCACATCACTGGGGCAGACCCTGTAGCCAGGATTTAAATGAAAGTCTTGCTCCAATAGTCACATCATCTCCTTTGTATTAGAAAACAATGACATTGAAAGAGAAAAGAACAGACATGTCTAAGCCAACACGTGGTCACCATGGAAAGAAGTAGATTTTGGAGGACCTGGCGTCCTGGGCCTGCCGACTGCTGGGGTTCTTGGTCCAAGGGAATGCTCTGCTCTTGCGTGTTTTACCCGGCATGAAGTGCGCAGTGGGCCGGGGCCGCGATGAGCAGTGGCAGAGAGCAGGAGGTTCCTGGCAGCCCCCAGGGTCCCCCGCTGCCCAGGGCTCAGCCACAGGGCTCTGCCATCCTAGGAGATGAGCAGTGACTTCTCTGTAGGGGGAAAGGGGAGGCCACTCTTGTGGCATCATGAGTCGAAATGCAGAACTCATTTTCCTTGGAAATCAGGTCCTCTTTGGTAGTGGGTTCTGGTCTGCAGTGATGAAAGCCACTGGTCTGGCTCTGTACGGGCAGGTCTGGGAGCCCAGTTGCCATGTGTAACATGCATTCTGTGGGACATGTGTTCATTGTTCAGCTTTCAAATGGACCTTTGGAACATAGCCTGCCCATAAGTTGAGAACAGCCTACCTTGGAAGAATATTGAGCTTTGAGGTGTTAACGCTCTGAGTTCCAGTGTTTACTAAAGAGGGGGAGGCACTCCTCGGTATCAGCGGCTGAACAGGGGCTGTGCTGGGGGATCTATGTTTTGTGGGGGAAATTGGACTCGCACAGAGGTCAGTTAACATTTCCAAGGGCATACAGCTGGGGAGAATTGAGGTCTGAGCTCAGGTTCTTTCCAGAAGGAGTCTGGTTAAACCTAGATCGAATGCAGAAGTCAGCAGAGGTTGTCTTTCTGTCCCCAGTCTTGTCCCTCAGCATCATTTTGATTTAAAAAACAAAAACAAAAAATACACAAGAAATCCATGGGCTTTTTGAAAACATACCAAGTCCCTGGCATGGTGGCACCAGCAGGATGGTGACGTCTCTCCTACCGGCTCCTCCCCTCCCCCCACTCACCGTCTGCTCGCCCTTTCTCTTCTCTGTGTCTAGCTGGAAATTCTTACTGTAAAATCAGTAACTGTTCAAAGTCACCAAGAGAGGGGCCCAGTGGGAAGGGGAAGGGACTCAAGGACAGGAAGAACGTGGGAAAGTAGTAAAATGGGGCGGGTGGAAGTGGGTTCCATGGGGTGCCGGGGGCACACAGTGTGGGTCGCCTTTTCCTGCCAGGCCTCCCTCTGCACCTTCCGCCCCGCAGCCCAGGGACCCACTGGATTGCTGGTGGTGTTGGATCCAGTCTGTTTCCAGGCCTTCATAGATCTCTTTCAAGCTGGGATTTCTGCCCCTCTGTGAGCCAGCCCCTGCCCTAGCCCAGGAGGATCCATCCTGACCCAGGTGTGACCAGGTGATCCAGTCCTCCCAAATCAAGCTGTCCCCCACACTGTTGTAGGTGCCATCTGAGCCTTCTGGAGTCCCAGCGGTCTCCCGGGCATTGGCCGCGGACACATGAGGGCGATGCCCCCTCATTCTCCGGCCTCTATCAAGCCACCATGAACCCACTGCCTGCAGTGCGCCAGCCTTGTGTGATGCGCTGGGGCAGAAAGGAAAATAAGATGTCATCCTGGTCTGGAGGAATGCACAGGAGAGAGACAGGGAGGGGGAGAAACGTAAATGAAGAATTTTGATGCGTAAGGAAGGCCCAAAGAGTTTGAGAGCAAAGATAAGTGAGTGTCTGCGTCTCCTTGGGGTGAGGGAATCAAGACGCCTTCTCTGAAGAGGTGATGCCTGAGCTGGGCATCGAAGAGGAGGAAGCGTTTTACCAGCTGAGCAGGGTCGGGCAGCGCTGGTGCTGAGAATGAGTCATGAGGATGCGGTGTGAACAAGGGAAGTCCGGTGTTGCCGGCGCCCAGAGGTCCAGGACGAGCTGAGTTTGGAGAGTCCGGTGATACCGTTGCTAAACTAAATGCATAGGCTGCTCTCTTTGGTCAGCTTGGGATGGGCAGCTGGGAAGTGGTGCCTCCACGTGGGTGCTGGTGATGCTAGAATGTGGGCAGAAAGTCCTGAAAGCCAGACACTGTGAACCCTAAAAGTTTGTTTTAATAAGCAGTATGGGGAGAGCTTTGGAAATTCAGAGGGCCTGAAATTGCGTGTGTGTATATGCCGGTCCAAAACACGCATCCCTTACTGGTTCTTGTATTTCCAAAGTCCTGTTAATAATTAACTGCACCTAACCCTGGCTGGTGTGGCTCAGTTGGTTGGAGCATTGTCCTGTAACCAAAAGTTTGCGGGTTCAGTTCCCCGCAGGGCACATACCTAGGTTGCAAGCACATAGGGGAGGCAACTAATTGATTCTTCTCTCTCACCTTGACGTTTTCCTCTCCCCTTCCTCTCCCTCTCTCTCTAAAAGCGATGAAAAAAATGTCCATGGACGAGGATAAAAAAAGTAAAAATAAAAATAATTAACTGCGCCTGAACTTCAGGGGAAACCCTTCTCCCCTTAATTATTAGAGGAGAAGAATCCCCTCCCCCATCACCCCAAGATCTGCTAGTTCAACGCCCACTATTTGAAGATGTCAGGTACTGATATACCCACTCTACACACAGCAAACCAAGACCCAAAGAGGCCAAGAAACTCACCCACAGCCAGTGTACGTGGCAGGGTAGGTTTCCAGTCTGTGTAACTGCACACGTGGGTTTCACTGGAGAGGTGGCAGGGCTTCTGGCGGGGCGTGGGGGGGGGGCTGTTTCGGCCCCTCCTGACCCTTGAAGTCGGGACAGGAAGCCTTTTGTCCAACCTCATCACTGCTGTTCTTTCCCAGCAAAGGTTCTGTTTTGTTTTTTTGTTGTTTAAATCACAACCAGAATGGCCTTGAGGTATTCCTTGTTTGTGTTTTTGTTTCTCATAAGTATTCATTCCATCTTTTATTAAAAACATGTCTTAAGAGAAATCCCTGAGTGATGAGTGAAACGTCGCGGCAACTTCTGGTTTGAGGGGAGAACGGTGGCCTTCCACCAGCGCCACCGCGCGGGCCGCTCCTCTGTGGGCAGACACGGAGTCGAAGTCACGGCGTCACTGTGGCTTTCGCTCTTCCCCTCTTTTCTCCAAGTACAAATACAAGGCAGTTTCCAAGGGCTCTTTATCATGAAAAAAGAAAATCTTCCACCACATACCCGAAGTAGCCGTCAGTTTTTCTCACCCAATAAAAATGCGTCAAATGTCCACCTTCTAGAAGGTGCTGTGGAAGCATATTGCCAAGAGTTTTGTATTTTATAAACTGTAAGTTGACGTTCAGATTGTTCTTAGAAACCTAAGACTGGGCCCACGGGAACACGCCAAGATATACTTAGTTTTATCTCATTGCTCCAGATCGAGACCCTCCCTGGGGCTCTGGATCCAGGCATTTCCTGGTACAGAAGAGGCCTGGATTGCTACTTGCTTCGACAGTGCCCTTCCGACTCCATTGAGCTGTTCATGATGGGACTGTTTTCTGTTTGTTTCCTGCTCTGTGCGGTGGGGTGGGGGCCCTGCAGGCTGGGGAAGTTCACTCCCCTCGTGGGGAGCGCCGCGCAGGGGGAGCTGGGAGCGTGGCACGGTTTGCTGGGCCCTGGGTGACCCTGGCCCTCCCGGCCTGGAATGCGGTTGTCCAAGAGATTCAGCCAGCAACCGGGGATGAGGGACGTTGGCCAAGAAACATTGAAGCCACAAGCTTTAGGGAACAAAGCTGGGTGAGGCAGAAAGAACTATTGCTAAACCAAAATATTTAACCAGATTTCACTTTTTTCTTTCTGTCCAAATTTTTCGCTTGAGAGTTCAGCTTTGAAGATCATTTCTTTTCTTAATGTTCCAACAATATTGTTCTTTTAATTTTGTTTTTGGGTGGAACATAGACTATTTAGATTATTTCTAAATTATAGCCTCAAATTTCTCAGATTCCTGGGTATGCTTTCCGTCATAGGTCTTTGCTGCTGCCCAGAATCTCCTTTCTCAAACAGGCAAGTGGGTGCAGAAACAGCCTGCCTCAAACTGACATTGGGGTCTCTGGTGTCTGGTATGTGTTTTGTGAATTTTCCAAGAGTTGCTAAATTGATGGCATATATTTATAATATATTCAGATTCTCCTGAGCCTTAGTACAGTTTATGCTAGTTCTTTCCATAGACAATACACGCTGTAAAGAACATAAGAGCAGAAGTGTTTATAAGGATAATAAGATTTATAGAGAGAAAGTTTTTCACCAAAACTCATGTTTTCAGAGAATACAACCTTTATATTTCGCTTGGAAGAACAAAGTGAGAAGCTCCCTTGTCAAATATTGAGCTTCGCTGAATTGGTTTCTCTTGCATCCTCCCCCCACCCCGGGTCATCCATGACACTTGTTCGAAGAGCCTCTCCCATCCACAGCCTCCCCGGTTGGGGAAGCAGACCCCGCCCCCGCCCCCACCCCCGCCCCCAGACTCGACTCTGACCCCCAGGCTGTGTGTGCGGTGCTCTCCTCAGGGAACCAGCCTGTGTCCACCCCACAGGGAGTGAGCTCAGGCCCCCCACCTCAATTGCTCTTCCTTCCCCTCAACGTTTATTGAGTGCCCGTTGTGGGGTCTGATGCTGTGCGGGCCCCCAGAGTGGCCCCGGTGAACAAACTGCGGTTCAGGCCTTCAGAGTGCTCCCAGCCTGTCGGCGGGGAGGGACGTGCTTCTGAGAACAGGCTGAGCTGAGCAGGGAGGACAGCAGTTGAGAGGGGTAGGGAGGGCTCCGTGGGAGGGTGGTAGAGCTGCCCTGACCCCCAGAGCCAGTCACAGTGAGGTTGGTTAGACCTGGAGGGACTGGTAAGAACTGGTCAAGTGAAATGAGATAGAAAAGCCTTCCAGGCCAGGGGAGTAAGAGTGAAACTCGGGGCAGAAGGAATCCAGCCCACGATGTGTTTGGAAAAATGACAGTTTGGCTGGTGTCTACCTTGGGAGAGTCTCGAGGTCAGCCAGGACACACACCACAGCCAGAGGTTGACTTTCAGTCTGTAGGCTTTGCCAGGCGTTGAGAAGAGGACCGCTGGATGCGTACATGACATGGAGTATAAGCACACTGGAGTGGTTGCCGGGAAGACCAGGATCTTCAGGATCGGACTGAAGGTTGGGCGGAAGGTCACTATTTCACTGGGTCCACGTCCCTCCAGCCCTGTGGCCCTCCTCCTCCTACCCCCCCCCCCCCACTTTGCGTTGTGCTGGAGTCTTCCACTTAGCCAGGGACTCGGGCTGGTCACAGTCACTAAAATAGTCTTTTGAGGCAGGGACCGAAACACCTCGGGGGGTGGTGTTTGAGAGAACACCGCCACGCACGCTTGCTCCTCCACCACCTCCCACCAACGCTTCTCTGTAATCCGTGTCACTGCTGATGCAGCTGCTCGTGTTCTCCAAGATGGCAGATGCCTCGGGCTCGTGCCAAGAACGGCATTTCCGTAATCAAGCTCCCAAGAGGGAAGAGGAATCTTCTTCATACATTCTTTCTTTAGAGCCACTGAACTCCATTGAATGCTGACTTTTCCTCCCAGTCCCTCCAACCACGTAATTCATGAGGCTCCAGAGAAAGAAAAACATAATATTCTGCATATTCTTCTGTAAGAACCGTATTATTCTCACACTACCTAGAGTGCAAACAGGGGGGCTTAGGCAAGTTCTACTATAGTCGTTCGGCTGTGTGAGGTTCAAGGACAACCCCAGGTTCAAATCCCCTCTCACCGCCGACAAACCAGATAGCCTGGGATGGCAACTGTCTCACAAGACTGCTGAGTGCTCATTGTTTCTCTCAGAAGTTATTTCTTAAAGGTCGACAAGGGTATCGATCGATGAGATGCGCCGCCTGTGTTAGGAGCAACACAGCAGAAGTTCCACCCCCTTGGTGACACCTTTTCAACTGCCCAAGCTCCCTCTGACCTTTTACTTTCTCTGAACCCCACTTGCACTTACCACCAGAATCGACAGTTAGGACCACAACGTGAAAGCCTGAGCAAAGACCCTGAATGGCATCAGGTACCTGTATTTCATGTGGCTTAGTTTGTCTCCCAGACTAAATTGTAAATCTCTGTGATCAGGGGCCAAGGTTTCTGTTTCGGTGGATTCAGCCTCCGTCTGTAACCCCGTGGTTATACGGCAGGTACAGGATGAGTATCGATTCCTTTGCAGTGGCTTTTTCTATCCAAGCGGAAATATGGATGTTTGTCCCCGAGGAGGGTCCGAGTCCTCTGGGCTGGGCCACCCTGTGCTGTTGTGTACTCACTCACGCTGTCACACACTCACGTTGTCACACACTCACAGACCGAGCCCTGCTACGCCGGGCCATTCCAGTACTCATTAGCATGTTTTCTCTTAGCTCCTTTGTCGGAGGCTCAGCCTCCTGCAGTCCGTCCGCTGCTCTGCCCAGACCTCGGCCACCTGTGAGGACGCAGAAACGCTGTGAGTGCCTCAGGGACGGAAGGGATCTGAAAGCGGGAGCCCTGCCCGCATCGGAACGCGGGGTAGCTGCGCTCCATCCGCTGGGCGGCACGCATCCCCCCGGCAAGGTCTCGCTCCGTTTTCTTTGTAAAATCTGATGAGGAGCATTTTTTAAAAGTAAGAACGGTCTCGTTCTGCCGCTCAGCTGCTTGGGTGCACGCCGGCAGGGGGCCCGGGGGGATGTGTGTGCATTCAAGGGCCAGCGTGGCCTCCCTGCATTATGTGGGGAGGCTCCCTTTGTGCTCGCAGACTGGGGGCTGCGTGAAGCCGCAGTGTCTTCCCCACGGTGCACCCGGTATGAGAAGTTCCTTCGCAGCGGCAGCGCTGCAGATCCCCCTGAGATGCACCGTGGCTCTGTTTTCCTGTGAGCGTTCATGTCTCAGATTCTGAAACATCCAGGCTTGGTTAGTGTCATCTTTCTGTTATGACTCCATCTGGTAAAAGCTTATTTAATTTCCCTTCCAAAGTGACTGATCCAAGCAGGAAAAAAACCTTTTTTTTTTTTTCTAAAGACGAAAACAGCAATTAAGATTTTATAGCAATGTGGCCTTGGGAAAATACCACTAATTAGCTACAGTCAATACTGTGGATTAGACAGTGTCCTGTACAAGACTGCCACCAGACAGCGCTCTGGGTTTCAAAGCCTTACCCTCTCCCTGGAGTGCCTGTCCCCTAGTCTTTCAGTGGTCAAATCTTATCATCACTTTGCTAGCTCACATATCACTTCCTCCAGGAAGCCCTCTCTGGTCTTTTACATACTCCCCTTCTGAAATCCCAGAGGGTTTTGTTTGCTCTTCTTTTGGAACCCTTATTTTCTTCTTTGTCCTATCTTAATACCTGCCTCCGTGACTTTTACTCTTCTGTAAGATCGTTGAGGGAACAATCTGTCGTCCTAATCATTAAAATTCCCACAATGCCTAGCATATTGCTTAACACATACCAGACACTTTTTAAACATTTGGGCTATGGGGTAGAAAAGGAATGATTGGAAATTATTTGAATTAATCATAGTCAACCATTTTGTTTTGTTTTTGTAATTTCCCATTTTAGTTTTATTGAGATATAATTGATACATAACATTGTATTAGTTTTAGGTGTAAAAGCATAGATATTAATATTATATATATATATATGATTGCCACAGTAAGTTTAGTTAATATCCATCACCTTGCATAGTTATAATTTTTTGTATGATGAGAACTTTTAAGATCTGCTCTCCTGGCAGCTTTCCCATAGCCACACAGTATTGCTAAGTGTGGTCACATTGTATCACATCCCTAGAACTTTGTCATCCTGCAGCCGGGAGTTTGCAGCCATGTCCTCCATGTTTGAGGACCTCTGCAACTGGTTCGTGACTGTGCTGTCTGCTGACGACGGTGACGGCAGCTACACCATGGCGACGCCATTATTGAATACTTGCTACATTCTAGACACGGTGATAAGCACTTATGTGTTATTATGCCCATCATAACGATGAGGAAACTTTGTTTTAGAGAGAGTAAACGACTTGACCAACAACCCAAAATGGGTAAATGATAGAAGCAAGATTTGAACCCAGGTCCCTTAACTGCAGAGAGCCAGCCATTTAATATTCCATTACGTTAAAAACAGTCTGTCATTGAACCATTCTTGTTATGTGAGAACAGGCTTTTCCCTTTATTCCCTCGAGGGTTGGTCAGGGAGAGTGGGGAGAGTTAATGCCCATGTGAGATCAGCCTAGAATGAAGGCATTTTGCAGCTGGAAAGAGCATCGCAGGTAACCACCTCTCCTTACCCCAGCTCCAGCCGCTGCCTGCTGGCCTGCGGGGGCTTCCAGGACACGGGGGTGGGAAGTGGGCGAGACGTCCCAGGCAGCTGGACTTAGCGAGGAATCGTCACGGGCCTGCCAAGCCTCTTTTCACATTGGCTACTTTATAAATGACTGTAATTGCACCAGCCTTTGGTGGAAGACTTGGAGCCCAATAAAAATGTCAAACTCATTAAGAAGTTCCCAAAACTAAATAAACCGTGAAGAGGCCATAATTGTTGATGGCTCTAATTTTGCAAATCACAAGAATATGGACAAACAGAGCTGCCATTTACGGAGCTACTGAAATGTCACGATTTATTGCCTTAGCGTCATCTTGTCCTGGACTTTGGGTTGCAAGATCAGGAATCTCTTCTGAAAATATTGTAGCCCTCTTTTTTTCTTGGTGTGACAAAGCGGCTGTGTGTGGAGGCATTCCCGTATGGGTCACAAAGCCGAATCTAGAATAAACACATGTTTGATTAGCCTGGAGTCGTGACCAGAATCTCATTACGTTGGAAATGTTTAACACCGGGCTGGAAGGGCTTTTTTTCTCTCTTGAGGGTAGCTTAGGAAAACCATGGGAAAAACAGAAGGAGCACCAGGGAAGGTTTCACACACAGGAGAAAGGGTTTCAGCTGGACCTTAAATGGTGGGTTTGGAGAGGCAGAGATCGAGGAGACGGAAATGGGCTGCGGGGTAGGAGCAGAGAGGGTCAGGGATGCAGTGATAAAGAAGGTGAGTTGACCGGAGCTAAGGGTTTCATCCTGGGGAATTGGAAGGAACCAGAGGAATAATTAGCACATTTCTAATAATTTGTTCAAGTGCTCCTAGATGCCAAATTCTGAGCTAGCAGCTTTGCGAGATAGCTTCTAGCCTCACGACAATCCTATAAAGTAAGTGTTGTTATGCTCAGTTTAGAGATAATAAAATCTTAGGCTCATGCAAATCCAGAGACAGGAAGCAGATTGGCCGCTGCCGGGGCCTGGCAGGGGACACAGGGAGTGACTGCGAAAGGGGATGAGGCTCCTTTGGGGGTGATGAAGTGTTCTGGACCTGGACAACTGAGAGGGCTGTGCAACTTGTGAATACACTACTGAATCGTATACTTTAAAGGGGCAGATGGTATGGCATATGAATTTTTGAAAAATAATTAGGTAAAAAGACTGAGGTTCAAGGAGATCAACTGACATTCTCAAGGTCACGCAGCTGGGGCTTTCTGGCTCCAGAGTGGGCAGTCTTGCCCCTAGGTCACGCTGCCATCTGCCCTTTCAGGACTCCCAAAAGCTCAGCCGTGAGGTCTACCACACCGATGCGCTGATGTTGTCTGGCAGATGCCATGTGGAACCTGGTGGGTGGCGACACGCATAGTAACCGTTTCTGATAGGAAGTAACACGCTCGATACTGGCTTTGAAGATAACAAGAACAATTCTGGATCTCCCCCAGGTCAGGATGCAGATCCTGGAGGGCTGGCTGGCTTCCAGGGCACAGGGACCAACAGAACCCTGTGATGGAATAGTTTTGGTGCCTGCAGCTAGTGGGCTGTGACAGGTAGTCTATGGGAGGGGACCACATTGTGAAGAGCTTCAAATGCCCTCCCCTCTGGCAGGGGACTTTAACTTAGTGCAGGGGGCAGTGGTGTATTACTGGTGCCGGAAGGTTTTCTAGCAGGGTACAAAGGGTGGGTTCACGGGAAGGTATCGTGCATGGGCCAGGAAGGCTAGCTGTGGCCATCCGGACATGAGAGGAGAGAGTCTAGTTCAAAGTTTTAGTGGTGCAAATAAATGGAGAGGAGGCGTGAATCTGGAAGAGGTTTAGAAGAGGGAAAAAAATGATAGCCTTGGCCACAGATGAAGGAGAGGGAACTCTTATGGAACGCTCCTAAGTTTCTCTCCTTGTTACCTCTGGGTTTTACCGGCTGGAAGGCCTGAAACCTAAAGGTATGAAGGATGGACAGGAAACAGACAAGAGGTCCAGTGGGAGGAGAAGATAATGGAAGAAATTTGGGACGTAGTGAGTCTGGGATAGTGACTTTGGAACGTGTATTGAGAGTTGTGCCACCTTCCTGCCCAGGCCTGCATCCCAGACGGGGGCAGTAGAAGGGCAGGTCCTGGTTGCTGTGCCAGTGATGAAGATGTAAGAGTAATAACATTGGCAATCCAGGACATTTTTATAACAGTTTACGAATTACTTGGACATCTTTTGTTCTACTTACTGACACTGTTGGATGGTAATCCTCTGGAATGGTGGGTTTGCCCTGCATGAAACTGTACGGCTGGATATCTACGGCATTCCTTCCCACACTTTGAGGACTTCAGACCAAATGTACTTACATCCAACAGAAGGCCTCAGGTGAGTGGCACAGGGAGTTCAAGAGGAAGAATCGGAAGAAAGGCCCGGAATATGTGGGTGCAAGACGGGACCCTCCACCAGTGCATGGTGGGATGTGTGTCATCTCCATCAAGTCGACCGACGCCTCATTGCAGATTTAGGGGAGCTCCAGAACAGTTCACACAAGCACGGGCTAGGGAATGTGTATGTATGTTCAGTGTCAATTATTGACTGTTTTATTAAGGGGTATAAAACATTGATTGTATATGCAAGCCAGAAAATGGTAGAATGCATCCTTAAGTGCCAAAAGAAAAAAAAAAAGAACTGTCAACCTAGAGTTTTATATCCAGGGAAAATATTCTTTAGAAATAATGGCAGAACACATGCTAAGGAGGAAAATAAAACAAGAACTGTCTTTAGGAAATGCTTTGAGTAGGGACCTCAATTTTAAGTAGAATGGTCAATGGAGACGTTTCTGGGAAGGTGACAATTATTCAGAGACTGCAAGCC